>CAIGQV010019186.1:4942158-4953992 GCA_903798115.1 Danio jaintianensis | reverse complement strand
CCCCCCCCCCCCCCCCCAAAAAAATCCTGAACACAGAACTGGTGAAAAACTGTTTAGGGGGCCGATCACACCGAACACGCTTTTTGAATGGTTTACTAACGGCCGCAAACATTTTGAGTGGTGCTTATGCGTCCTGCACGACTCGCATTTTAACTGCCTGCTGCGCCTCGCGTTTTTGCCGTTGCATGCTGTGCGCTCGCAGTAGAAAAAAAAAGTCCACTCTGAGCGGAAAAGGTGTGCTACGTCACTCGCGTCTTTTTCATTCTCCAATCAAAATGAAAGCAGAGGTGGGGTTTCTGTTGAGGAGACAGCAGTGTTTGTGTTGTCAAGACCTTTGAAGATAGAGGACAGACTTGTGGTTGCTGTTTTGAGTTATCCGGAGCTGTATGACTTCACAAATCCTGAATATCACAATATTATTAAATATTAAAATTATAACAATATCAACAGCAACACTCGCCCACAATACGCAGCTGATTCAGTCATTGCTTAGCCACATAAAAAGCGCACCACACTTCTTTTTTTCTTGTCAACAAAAAAGGCAGTTTTTTAGAGCGGAAAATAACATTCGCTGTGATTGACCCCTTACTCCACAATTCAGTGCTAAAAATTTCAGTGTCTCAGTAATATATTTCAGCGATACATTTTGAACAGTTCAGAAACAACTGTCAGAAATTTCCTTACCTGGACTTTAAAGTCCACATGAAATTAAAATTTAACATGTGTAAATTGCTGGCTCACATTGTTATTCTTTAGGTGAGCAATTAATCTGTGCAAGTTAATCCACTAAAAAAAATGTTTGTTTTGGTAATCTTCAATCAAATTCCACGTTTGTATTGGTGGTCCTTCTCTGTTGATGTCAACCTAATGGTTTCCATAGCAACTGTATATTAATATTCTTAGCCACACCCCTCTTACCGTCAGTTTGCTATGAAGGAATGATGTTCAAAATGAAAGCCCCGCCCGCTACTCAATATTCCGTTTCAGTTGGAAGTACATCAACACACTGAATAAAAGCCTCAGTAACTTCAGTTTCATCCGGACTTCAAATGAAAATTCTATTTAAATACATTATTTTTGCCCAGCTCTCATTCCTAGCAGCTGATTTCAGGGGTCAAGCAAGCACTCATTTGTCATTTCTTCCCATCAGTGAGGTTGCAAAGACAGTCAGGTGAGGTGAATCTAGGCAAGACATCAGTGGACAGGCCGCATGCTCCCCAAAAGAGGAAGAAAAACACCCAATCTACTCAGAGATTGTGAGTCGTATGCAAATCAGGGGTTGGATCATGCAAATCACAGAGTGCTCAGCTGGAGCTTATTGGCTGAGGGCTGTGCTTACCTCATCCGTCAATCTAACAGAGCTACCCTCACTATCCTGCTCCTCCTCCTGTTAAACAACCATGGGGATGGAAAAAAAATCAATCCTGAGTGTTTCATGGGATTATTGTATGGAAGCTTGTTTACAATTTGGGATATAAAAAAATATAGTAATTTCTCATGATTTGGACTTTTCCTCCACATACTATTCTGAGGTTATATCTTGCAAAAAAAAGTTAAAATAGTGAGATGTAAAATCCCTAATACTGATGCTGAATACTTATGAATGTACACTACCTGACAAAAGTCTTGTCGCCTATCCAAGTTTTAGAAACAACAAATAATAACTTGACTTTTAGTTGATCCTTTGGTATCAGAAGTGGCTTTTATGAAAGGCAAAGGCCTCTAGATTACGCTTATTTTACCAAAATAAAATATGATCATGCCTTGATTTTTAATTATTTAATTAGGACAGTAAGGTCTGACTTTGCTTAGACAAAAGTCTTGTCACTTAACAGAAATAATGTACAGTATATAATATAAAGTCATGGTGCAGTGGGAAAAGAATGAATATTGTGTATGACCCCCATGAGCTTGGAGGACTGCATCCATACATCTCTGCAATGACTCAAATAACTTATTAATAAAGTCATCTGGAATGGCAAAGAAAGCGTTCTCGCAGGACTCCCAGAGTTCATCAAGATTCTTTGGATTCATCTTCAATGCCTCCTCCTCCATCTCTCAATAATGTTCATGTCTGGTGACTGGGCTGGCCAATCCTGAAGCACCTTGACCTTCTTTGCTTTCAGGAACTTTGATGTGGAGGTTGAAGTATGAGAAGGAGTACTATCCTGCTGAAGAATTTGCCCTCTCCTGTGGCTTGTAACGTAATGGGTAGCACAAATGTCTTGATACCTCAGGCTGCTGATGTTGCCATCCACTCTGCAGATCTCTCGCACTCCCCCATACTGAATGTAACCCCAAACCACGATTTTTCCTTCACCAAACTTGACTGATTTCTGTGAGAATCTTGGGTCCATGCGGGTTCCAGTAGGTCTTCCGCAGTATTTGTGATGATTGGGATGCAGTTCAACAGATGATTCATCAGAAAAATCTACCTTCTGCCACTTTTCCAAATGATCAACTAGAAGTTATTATTTGTTGCTCTTACAACTGGGATTGATGACAAGACTTTTGTCAGGTAGTGTATATAAGATTGTGTCCAGTGAACTTGGTACTTCTATTGTATGTCTTTTGGTTTTTATGTTGTCATTTAAAAGTGTTTTTTGTTCTGAGTTGTTTGAAAAATGATAAAAATAAATAAAATACTAATAATAAAAAAAAAAATAATAATAATAAAAAATAATAATATAAATATAAATAAAAAAAAACTCAAAAGCCAAATTTGCAAGTTTATAAATCAGACATTTAAGAACAAAAAGTCCCAATAAAAGTGGCAACTGATTTTTTTTTTTTTTTTTAAATCTGAAAAATCTGAACTTTCAGACACAAATTTTCAAGTACAAGTTCGTAACTTAAAATTCAGTGAAAACGAATTCAGCTTGCAAGATTAAAATGATCTTTCTCACTGTTTCAAGTTTAATGAGAAGCAGCAAATCACTTTTTCTCTGATGTGTCTCGTGGCAGAAACAAGTTTCCATACTCTTGTGTATGAATAAAGTGACACTCTACTGATAAAACTAATTTGATTGCAGATAAAATCAGCACAGAAACTGCACAAAATAAATAAAATTAAGTCTAAAAAAATATATACTACTTTATATACTACTAATAATTTTTTAATAGCCTTTAACTTACATGTCATAATTCCATTTTAATCTAAATAATTGTGTGCGTTTGCCAATTTTGGTTAGCTATTCTTTTTAAAGGTTTCCCTTTAGCTTTAATTAATCTTCATTTCAGCTTTGATTTTTCTTATTTTAGTATTTAATAATATTCTGTCTGAAAAAATTCATTTATTTCAGTTTGAAGCCAATGCAAAACTTCTTACTTTCATTTTTATGTTTTCATTTGACATTTATGCACCAAAAATTGTAAAAAGCAAAACTCTTAAAGGAGCACTGCACTCAAAATAAAAAGAGTTGAGTTTTATCATTTTTTAATCTTTAGTTGCTCTCTCGGAGTCTGTCGGGAGCACTTTTAGCTTACCATAAATCATTGAATCGGATTAGACCATTAGCACCTTGCTCAAAAAAATGATCTAAGAGTTTAGATAATTTTCCTATTTAAAGCTTGACTCTTCTGTAGTTTCATTGAGTACTAAGACAAAAAAAAATAAAAAAATAAAAATCAATAAGTTGCTTGTTGATTAATGTTCCAGAATGACAGTATAGTGCCTAGCCATATATCAGCCTAAAAACAATAGCAACTTTTCATTTTCTGTTAGTACACGAATTAACAGAGGAGTCAAGCTTTAAATAGGAAAATTATTGAAACTCTTTGGTCATTTTTGAGTGAGATGCTAATGGTCTAATTTGATTCAATGATCTATGCTAAGCTAAAAGTACTCCAGTCAGACCAGGAGAACGGCTGAATGGGTTCAAAAACGGTAAAACTTAACTCTTTAACTCTAGGGGAGCTGTAAAATGAGCCTATTTTCAAAAAAGTGGACTGTTCCATTAAAGCAAAGATGATCTATCTAGAGTACCTGCAGTGAGTCTGAGGACAGTGAGAGCGTGTTGTTGTTTTCTCTGTTCAGCAGGTTGAGTTTCTGGAGCCTCCTCTGCACCTCCTCTTCAATATATGCGTTTAGCCTGACGGAGAAATGAGAAATTACTGGAACAGTTCAGCTTGGTCATCACTAACTGTTTCCATACAAAGATGCAAATAAACCCACGCAAACAAGGGGAGAACATGCAAACTTCACACAGAAAAGCCAACTGGCCCAGCCGGTGCTCGAACCAGCGACCTTCTTGCTGTGAGGCGACAGTGCTAACCACTGAGCTACCCTACTTAGTGCATATGTTCTATCTTTCCAAATCATAGAATTTTTTTTCTCATTTCAGGACTGTTTCAATAGACTGTACCTCACGATATGGAGAAAAAAAAGGGTCAAATTTTAACTTCCGTTTCATGCCGACTTTAATGCAATATTCCAAAATGCGCATTAAAAACAGGTGGATAAAAGCATAGCTAGTGTTTGTTTGGGACGGTGGAGTACCTCTCATCTCCTAAAGACAAGACGGTGGGCAGCGTGTGAATGGGACTGACAGGCGACTGGTTCTTCTCTTCTCCGCTCACACTGAGACTGCGGACGCTTCCTTCACTCTCGCTGATCCTCTGCTTCAGCTGCGCGATCTCTCGCTCCATCCTGACAAACACACACAACACACAATCACATAGCAGAGCAGCTCTTCTCTAAGCATATTTCATTTCAGGGGCTTCCAGTGTTCATGGAAAAAAAAAGATTTTTTGTTTACTTGTTTATTTTACTCAATTTCTTTTAGGGCTGTTAATGTACGCATTAAAATAATTATAAACTGAAATGGGTTTAACATGTTTGTCACACTTTAATGTTTTCAGATCCATACATCCATTCTCCTTCAGCTTAGTCCCTTATTTATCAGGGGTCACCACATCGGAATGAACCGCCAACTTATCCAGCATATGTTTCACACAGCGGATGCCCTTCCAGCCGCAACCCAGTATTGGGAAACATTCACACACACACTCATCCACATGACCAGTTTAGTTCATCCAATTCACCTATAGCGCATGTCTTTGGACTGTGGGGGAAACCGGAGCACCCAGAGGAAAGCCACGTCAACACGGGGAGAACATGGAAACTCCACATAGAAATGCCAAGTGGTCCAGCCGGGACTCGAACCAGCAACCTTCTTGCTATGTGGCGACAGTGCTAACCACTGAGCCACCATGCCGCACATTATTTTCATTCATTCATTCATTTTCTTTTCGGCTTAGTCCCTTTATTAATCTGGGGTCGCCACAGCGGAATGAACCGCCAACTTATCCAGCATATGTTTTATGCAGCGGATGCCCTTCCAGCCGCAACCCATCACTGGGAAACATCCATACACACTCATTCACACACATACACTACGGACAATTTTAGCTTACCCAATTAACCTATACCGCATGTCTTTGGACTGTGGGGGAAACCGGAGCACCCGGAGGAAACCCACGCCAACACGGGGAGAACATACAAACTCCACATAGAAATGCCAACTGGTCCAGCCGGGACTCGAACCAGCAACCTTTTTGCTATGAGGCGACAGTGCTAACCACTGAGCCACCGTGCCACGCATTATTTTCAGCCAAACAAATTTAAATATTAGTCAGAGATAACACAAGTATGCACATCATGCAGTTTTCAAATGAAGAAAATACAAAACTACATAGCCCTGTGTGAAAAAGTGTTTGCCCCCTAAACTTAATAACTGATTGGGCCATCCTTGGCAGCAACAGCTGCAATTAAACATTTTCGATAACTTGTCTGTTACAGCACTGTGGAGGAACCACCTTTTTAAGGTCATGCCACAGCATCTCAATTGGATTCAGATCAGGACTTTGACTAGGCCACTCCAAAGTCTTCATTTTGTTTCTCTTCAGCCATTCAGAACTGGACTTGCTGGTGTGCTTTGGATCATTGCATCCTGCTGCAGAAACTAAGCTCGCTTCAGCTTGAGGTCATTAAACAGATGGCCGGACATTATCCTTCAGCACATTTTGATGCACAGCAGAATTCATGATTCCATTCATCACAGCAAGTCTTTCAGGTCCTGAAGCAGCAAAACAGCCCCAGACCATCACACTACAACAAACACATTTTACTGTTGGTATAATGTTCTTTTTCTGAAATGTGGTGTTACTTTCATGCCACACATGATCGGACACACACCTTCCAAAAAGGTAAACTTTCATCTCAAGACTCTTTTGACAAAAGTCTTGGATCTGCTAATTAAACCTTCACACTCTGCTGCTCTTACTGGTGGAATGTGCAATCAATGAATTTAAATTGGCAACCAGGGTTCTCAAATTTAGCAATGAAACCTCCAACACTAGATTGGCCAGTGTTTCAGTTTCATTGTCCAACCCCTGTACACACATACACACACATATACACACACACATATACACACACACACGCATACACACACACGCACACGCACACACGCGCACACACACACACGCACACGCACACACACACACACACACACACACACACACACACACACACACACACACCTGTCCTGCTCCAGGTCGTGCGCTGCAGTGCTCCTGCAGGTGCTGTGTGTGGACTGTGAGCGTCTGCGGGGCGTGTGGGCGTCGGGCTCGAGACTCAGGCTCCTGCGGTAGGCCGAGTGTCTCCTCTGGAGGCGAGCAACGGCCTGCTCCAGAGCCTCGCGCTGCTGCTTCTCTCTCCACTCCAGGATCTCCCTCTCCTTGCGCCGAACCTTCTCCTCCTGCCGGGCCACGTTGGCGGTGAACTCGTAGGACTGCTGGAGTTGCTGTAACTGCTCCGCACTGGCGCTGTACTGACACAGACGCTCCTCCTTCTCCTCCAGCTCCTTCTCCACCTGCACACACACACACAAATCACACTCAAGCTAACAGCTCTTGGGTTTGAAAAATAGCATGTTTGGTATTCTGTGATCAACATAATGCTAGTGTTCTTCCTTGGAAAAGACTGGCATGATTTAAAGGGGACCTGTTATCCAAAAAAATCAGTTTTATAAGGTGTTTAAACAGTTGTGTGGCAACAGTCTGTGAATATACACTCATTGGCCACTTTATTAGGTACATCTTACTAGTACCGAGTTGGACACCTTTTTGCCTTCAGAACTGCCTTAATCCTTTGTGGCATAAATTCAACAAGATACTGGAAATACCTCAGAGATTTTGGTCCATATTGACATGATAGAATAACGCTGTTGCAGCTGATTTGTCGGCTGTACATCCATGATGCGAATCTCCCGTTCCACCACATCCCAAAAGTGCTCTATTGGATTGAGATCTGGTGACTGTGGAGGCCATTTGAGTACAGTGAACTCATTGTCATGTTCAAGAAACCAGTCTGAGATGATTCACGCTTTATGACATGGTGCGTTATCCTGCTGGAATAGCCATCAGAAGATGGGTACACTGTGGTCATAAAGGGATGGACATGGTCAGCAACAATACTCAGGTAGGCTGTGGTGTTGACACGATGCTCAGTTGGTACTAATGGGCCCAAAGTGTGCCAAGAAAATATCCCCCACACCATTACACCACCACCACCAGCCTGAACCGTTGACAAAAGGCAGGATGGATCCATGCTTTCATGTTGTTGATGCCAAATTCTGACCCTACCATCCGAATGTTGCAGCAGAAATCGAGACTCGTCAGACCAGGCAACGTTTTTCCAATCTTCTATTGTCCAATATTGGTGATCCTGTGCGAATTGTAGCCTCAGTTTCCTGTTCTTAGCTGACAGGAGTGGCACCCGTTGTGGTCTTCTGCTGCTGTAGCCCATCCGCCTCAAGGTTGGACATGTTGTGTGTTCAGAGATGCTCTTCTGCATACCTCAGTTGTAACGAGTGGTTATTTGAGTTACTGTTGCATTTCTATCAGCTTGAACAAGTCTGGCCATTCTCTTCTGACCTCTGGCATTAACAAGGCATTTGCGCCCACAGAACTGCCGCTCACTGGATATTTTCTCTTTTTCAGAGCATTCTCTGTAAACCCTAGAGATGGTTGTGCGTGAAAATCCCAGTAGATCAGCAGTTTCTGAAATACTCAGACCAGCCCGTCTGGCACCAACAACCATGCCACGTTCAAAATCACTTAAATCACCTTTCTTCCCCATTCTGATGCTCGGTTTAAATTGCAGCAGATCGTCTTGACCATGTCTACATGCCTAAATGCATTGAGTTGCTGCCATGTGATTGGCTGATTAGAAACTTGTGTTAACGAGCAGTTGGACAGGTGTTCCTAATAAAGTAGATGGTGAGTGTAGACTCTATGAAGAGTGAATCTCTCTTCATAGAGAGACTCTTCTATTGTACACTCAAATGTACACACTTTTACCCTATAATGGAAGTAGGTAAACTGTATCGCAGCACTAGTTGACCTGATAGAGCGTCTCGTCCAGGTCTTTGTCCATGTTGTCTGCAGCGGGACAGTCTGATCCTCTTCTGAGGCGCTCCAGCAGGTCTCGGGCTCTCTGTTTCTCTTCTGAGACGGTGGGCAGCTGTTTCTCACACAGAGACAGGAGCTGCTTCTCTTTAAACTGCAGCCTGTGTTCGGCCTGCTGGACCAGAACCTCCTCCTGACCCAGAGACGGCACGTCCTGAACACCTCGCTCCATCAGATCCCGAACCTGCGGCAGGAGAACAGGACCATGCTACAGTCAATCACATAAAATGTAAGTTACATTTAAATTAAAGTCTGCATGAACCAGAAGCTGTGACCTTTTTTTCATATTGTGATGTAGTTCCTAGAGAAACGGAATATTAAACGAGAAAACAGTGGCCGTGGCTTGTTTTTTTCTACTGCGAGCTGATTGGATGTAGTAAAGTGAGCGTTTCATTCAGAAAGATCTGGAAAAGGGTTTGGGGAGGAGTTATTACAGCCTAACAGACATTTCTGTTTGTTGTCAAAACTGACAGCTGGAGGGGTGTGGTTAAATATGTTAGCCACGCCCATTACCTCAGACAGACGTAATCTGAGAATTTAACTGAAAACAAACAGGAAGTGCATTTTCAGATTTCAATTAAACATTACAAGGACATTTTTTTTTTCTTAATGCCATGCACAGATGAATTGTTCACCACAAAACTAGCAATGTGAGCTAACAAAATCATATGGCTAGCTTTGATTTCATTTATACTGTAATTTCCTTTTTGCCAGTGTTTCTATTGAGTCAGGCAGATTCAAACCTGTAACTTACTTCATTGAACTGTTCATTAAAAGAATGATTCATTAGATTTGTTTGTTCATTGCTCACACAATGATTCACAAGAGTTATTTGTTTATGAATAAGCCAACCAAGGTGGCATGCATCAAATTTTTGTTCACTAAAAAGATTAATCTCAAAAGACTTATTTTTTTTTATTAAAAGAATGATCCTGAATGATACACTGAAGAATGATACACTGATCCTGTTGTATGTTAAAGACTCACTCTAGCTCAAAATGTGTTAATTGATTAACCTACACCGGTTGCACTGTATCATGTTTTGATATAACTAAAAATAATCAGTTCAAAAGACTTCATTGTAATTGACTCAGAATTGAGAGCATGTTTTAGATACTCTGAAAGGAACCAGTTCAAAAGAGTCATTTGTTTTTGAACCAAACTACACTTTAGTGAATCTATTACTAAAAAAGGACCAGTTTATTCTTATTCACAAACCAGTGACTCTTTTGAGCTGGTTCTTTTCAGTGAATCTATAATATAGAGCATAGCCGGTGAAGTTTGATTACAATTCTTGTAATTTCTTAACAGTGAGCTATATTCAAAAACAAATGACTTTAAAGTGAGTTACAACATACAGCACAACAAAGTATAGTCTGATTCAATAACAAATGAGTCTTTAAGTTTTTTTTTTTTTAATAATCAAAACATCAACCAGTGCATGTCAGATGACTAGCAAATGACTCTTTTGAGCTGATTCATTGTAGTGAATCTATAACAAACTACAGGAAAAAAGAACCAGCTCAAAAGAGTTATTTGTAAATAGGTTGCGGCTGTACCTGTCTCTGTTTGTCCTTGTGTGAGTGCATCATGAGTGCGAGTGCCGTGCGTTCGTGGTCCAGCTCTCTCTCCAGCCAGTCCCGCTGCTGCATCAGACTGTCCTCCAGCAGCTCCAGCTCCTCCAGCTGCGTCTGCTTGAACTGATGGTATCGTGTGTGCGCGCTCCTGCGGGCCACGTCCCCGCTCTCCTCCTCCTCCCCGTCGATGCGCGCCTCTTTGGCTCTGAGCAGCTCCTCTTTGAGCTCGGCGAGCGTCCGTCTCTCCTCCTGCAGACGCCGAGCTTCATCCGGCGTGAGCAGAGCGGACGCCTCCTCGCTGCGCTCCCTCAGCTGCTCCTCCAGACGCCCAACCAGACACAGCTGCTCCTTCTCGCGCTCCTCCAGACGCCTGCGGGGCCAGACGGAGATTATGATGTCAAACATAGACACTCCATACATATACACATATACATACACACATACATACATACATATTAGGGGTGTCAAAAGTACTTGTTTCTTCGGTGCACCGCGATGTAGATGCGGACAATTCGGTATCGGTTCAGTAATAGATCATCACCGGTTATTACATACTGACGTCATTTATCTTATATGCGCTATATTGTGGTAGCTTACTATGGCGAGGGAGGTGAGCGCGAGTAATTAAAACGCAGAAACTGCACAAGTCACTGCGTGTGTTTGCTGGACAGTCATTCACTGACACTGAAGTTACAGCAGAAGCCCCTATTTCACTGCTGGAGAAAATGAAAGTAAACTCCATTTCTGCTTCTCTCTCTCTCTCACTCAGTGTGGACATTTGACCTGTTGGCATGAGGTAACTTTTCCTCTTCTCTCGGCTGTTACAGCGATACTGGATCCAGACACGAGTGCGTGTCTGCAGAGTGAGTTTTCTCCTCCACATCTATCATGGATCAGCTGTGATCGCCGCTGCCGTTTCTCAGTGTTACTCATTGGTGAACAGCGCCAGAGCGTTAGAGTCAATCACAGCCTTTTCTGTTGAGTGCGTGACCAATCATAGGGGAGTAAGAACTCGCTCAACAAGGCTCAGAAAGCGAGCGGGATATTTACATTTGTTTATTTGCCATAAATGCTCATAAATGTGCATGTACTTGCATTTTTAAAGGTACAGTTCATATATCTGACTGTTTGTATTAAAGAACAAAATTGTATTACAAATAATATATAAATATATTTATACATTTCAATACAAGAATTCGTGTGCTGTGAAATAAAATATAAAATTGTTTATGGAAAGCATCGTCAATGCACCGTGATGCACTGAGATATCGAATAGAACCGAATCGATGGCATGATAATCGTAACTGAACCATGAGATCAGTGTAGGTTCACACCTCTAATATATATATATATATATATATATATATATATATATATATATATATAGGTAGAGAGATATCCATGCACACAAATACAATAACTTAATAAAAACTAGCTAGTTATTGTAAATAAATGTAGATTAATGACATAAAATATAGAATTAAAAGCATAATTAAATGAGTAATATTATATTAGTTTTTCTATATAGTGTTTTCTGTGATATTTTTAATATTATTGTAATTCCATTTTATATATATTTCATTATATGTTTGTATACATACAAACATAAAATGTAATATTCAATACAATATTCGGAGCAATAATAAATGTTAATATATTAAAATCCTAATGAAGTGAAGTGAAGTGAAGTGAAGTGAAGTGAAGTGAAGTGAAGTGTAGTGTGGCCAAGTATGGTGTTCCATACTTGGAATTTGTGCTCTGCATTTAACCCATCCAAGTGCACAC
>CAIGQV010019186.1:4914772-4937158 GCA_903798115.1 Danio jaintianensis | reverse complement strand
CACACACACACACACACATAAACACAAAAACACACACACACAAAACACACAAATACACAAACACAAACACACGCACACACACACAAACACAAATAAACACACAGATGCACACACAAACGTAAACACACACAACCAAACAGACACACAAACAAACACATGCAATCACACGCGCGATCACACACGCACAAACACACACGCGCAAACACACACGTGCAAATGCACACACACACACACACAAACACACTCACATACACACACAAACACGCAAACACACACACATACGCACAAACAAACAAACACACAAGCACACAGCAGAGCATGTGATGAGGGTCGGCATTACTTTGAGCATCCAGCAGTCACATTACATGCAGCAATATAAGCACCTATAAGCACATGCCGCAGAAAGCACAACTTACAGCAATAACAGAGAGATGCACGCACACACACACACTCACACACTCACACACACACACACACACACACACACACACACACACACACACACATTCAACTAAAGTGTAATGATGAGGATGAAGTGCTTCTCACAGGCATGATGAAGGAGAAATGGAGAGAGAGAATCCACAAACACTGACTGATTACTATTACACAAAAACACAACAGTTAGCAAGAGGACACCAGTTGCGCTTTGCTTCTACCTGAGAAAGATGGGACCCTTTTCAGTGAAGAGACTGTCATGAAGAAGTCCAGAGAGAGCAAAGGTTACCAAATACTGCTGCTGCACAAACACGGACTCTCAGTCTGAATTACTTTTAGTTCAGCATGATTATATAAAAAGAATAATAATTCTGAAAATGTTTTAGATGCCATAATAATAAACAATAATAATAATAATAATAATAATATAAAATAAACAACAATAATATTAATTAAAAAATTATAATATAAAATAAACAATAGAAATAATTAAAAATAATATAAAATAAATAATAATAATAATAAATAATTAAATAATATAAAATAAACAACAATAATAAAAAAAATTAAAAAATTAAATAATATAAAATAAACAATAAAAATAATAAAAAATAAATCCAAAATAAATAAATAATATTAATAATAATAATTAATTAATAAATAATCTAAAATAATAATAATAATAATAATAAATAATCTAAAATAAACAACAATAATAAAAAATTTAATAATATAAAATAAAAATAAAAAAATCTAAAATAAATAAACAATAATAATAATAATAATAATAATAATAATAAATAATCTAAAATAATAATAATAATAATAATAAATAATCTAAAATAATAATAATAATAATAAATAATAATAAATCATCTAAAATAATAATAATAATAATAAATAATCTAAAATTATAATAATAATAATAAATAATCTAAAATAATAATAAATAAATAATATAAAATAAACAACAATAAAAAAATTAACAATATAAAATAAACAAAAATAATAAATAAAAATAAATAAATAAATAAATAAATCTAAAATAAATAATAATAATAATAAATAATATAAAATAATAATAATAATTTCTTAAATAATAAATAATATAAAATAGACAGCTATAATAAAATTAAAAATAAATAAATTATATAAAAAACAATAAAAATAATAAAAAATAAATAATATAATAAATAATAATAATAATTTCTTAAATAATAAATAATATAAACTAATAATAATAATAATAATTATTAAATAATATAAAATAATAATAATAATAATAATAAACAATATAAACTAATATTAATAATAATAATAATAATAATTAAAGAAAGAAAGAAAAAAATAAAAAATAAAAAAATAAAATAATAATTAGTGAGTGTTTGGTTTTACTCATGCCATGAAGTTGGTGTAGTAGGTCATTTCTCAAGATGATGATTAGTAAACAGTCAAGGTTTTTTTTGCACATGCGAAATCATAAATCTAAACATCACCAACAAAACCATCATTAAACTCATTTTTACTGTGCATCCTTCTATAAAATGATAAATTGCAAACAGCCAACATGCATTTAGCTGTTAATTAGGAATGCATTGATATGAAAACAATGCAGTTTGTATTACAAATCTGTGTGGTTCAGTGTTGTAATTAAAGTAAGTTATTATTAAAAATGACAGACGTCTAAACTTAGGAACAACATTGCAAAAAATGTTGAAAAAAAATTATGAATAGGCAAAATAAAAAAAACGAATTTAAATATTTTGTAACATTATAAATGTCTATACTGTCTGTTATTTTCGATCTATTAAACGAAGCTTTGACAAATAAAATATAAATTTCTTTAAATAATAATAAAATACTCAACACTAAACCCAAACTTCTGAAAGGTAAATTATAAGGTATGATTAAAATAATAATAATAATAATAATCCAGACTGTGTTTTAAGGCAAACAATAAATTAATAAATTTAATAATATATTATTAAACAATAAATAAATTGATAGGCGTCACGGTGGCGCAGTGGGTAGCACAATCGCCTCACAGCAAGAAGGTCGCTGGTTCGAGCCTCGGCAGGGTCAGTTGGCATTTCTGTGTGGAGTTTGCATGTTCTCCCCGTGTTCGCGTGGGTTTCCTCCGGGTCCTCTGGTTTCCCCCACAGTCCAAAGACATGCGGTATAGGTGAATTGGGTAAGCTAAAATTGTCCGTAGTGTATGAGTGTGTGTGTGAATGAGTGTGTATGGATGTTTCCCAGTGATGGGTTGCGGCTGGAAGGGCATCAGCTGCGTAAAACATATGCTGGATAAGTTGGCGGTTCATTCCGCTGTGGCGACCCCTGATTAATAAAGGGACTAAGCCGAAAAGAAAATGAATGAATGAAATAAATTGATAAATTAAATAAAAATAATAATAAATAAAAAATAAAAAATAAATAAAATAAAATAAAATAAATAATAATATTCACAGCTGAATTTTTATATCTGCTGGTGGTCATTAATTAGTCATTTTAAGAAAACAGCTAAAGGCCAGATTTACTAAACAGAGCAAATTTGTGCGAGGAAACAATCTCAGGAAAGTGCCCAAGGGAGTAGAAAGATGAAAAAAAAGCAAGTATCTGCTGGCATAAGCAGTTAGTAAATCTGGCCCAGAATGCGTTCGTCATCTTAAAGACAAACGTTGACTTAAATATTTTGCATCTCCTATTGGCTGTTTTTGGGATCAATCTGGCAAGCAGAGGTTAGAAGTAGGGCACGTTTACACGACACTGATGTACTAAAAACAGAAAGGTTTTTACTTTGATTTTCTGAAAGGATTTGCATATAACATTCTTAACCTTATCTCCACTTAAACGATAAAAAACGGTGCATTTTGCATACCAGGCCAGTAGGTGGCAGTGTGACTTTATAAAGCATCTGCACACATGCGGTCCTGTAGTCCAACAGTAGTCCAACACTACTCGCATATGCCTATTGACCTTATTCTTGATGTACAAGCGGGGGCAGCCATTGGAATCTTTTTGGCTCTTCTCTTTCACTTCCATTGATTTTTAGACGTTAAAAAAAGCTCATTAAGCTGCTTGATGTTGCAAATGGACATTTTCGTATTATATTTTTCTATGTTTTATGTGTAGTCATGAACGCTTGTTTGTAGAGCAAGTAGTTTGACTGTTTATTATTCCTCGTCATTTCTCCCATAGGAAACTGAATCGAAAAAAAAAAACGTAAAAACGAGCGCATTTCCGCATCACAGAATAAGGTCAATAGACTGAACGCATATTACACATGTGCTTGACATCACCAATTTTGCAAATTCGCATTTTTGTAGTTTACGTTGAAAGTCAATAATGGTAGCGTTGGCACCTTTGAGTTTTTGTACGACCAAATTGCATTAACCCTTTACATTAACTTACACTTCTGACCAATTTCTTTGGCCAAATTGTGTTCCTGACACCACACTAAGCTACATTTTCTGTTTTAATGATAAGTTGTGGTCAAAAGGTCATCCAGGCAGTTACGATGACAATTAAAGGGTTAAAAATATATAGTTTTTATATTAAAAACAGTGTCGTGTAAACATCCCCTTATGCCTCATGTCCACTGAGTGGTACAGTGCAGATTAGTACAGTACAGTAAGGTACAATTTGGTCAAGTTTACATTATTTTGTAAATTGATTTCCACTTTAATGAAAATATATAAAACAAACAAGATTCATGTAACCATTTTGAAGAAAAGGGTACGTTTCACTATAGCTTTTAGAGTTAGGGCACCGCCGTTTTGGAATATCGCTGTGTCTGACGTCACGGGGTTGGTTCCGTCCCCTGAGGTGAACAGATACACTAGAAATAATGGACCGAACACGGAGACTGGACAGCCTAATTTAACCCAATGGGTTTGGTGAGCTGTTTCGAACTCCCGAAATGAACATCGTTTTGTCAGTTCTTTTTTTTATTTAATTTGAAGTATAAAAGGCCTGTACAGTACTGTTGGCTATTTTGGTACTTCTGAGAGTAGAAACGGAAATAGACCTGTACTGTACTGCTCAGTGAAAATGAGCCATTAGCATTTCCTGTTAGCTGTTTTAATGCACTTTGCATTAGCAGTACCAGCGATGCTGCCGGAGAGCATGAAGAGCGAGAAGGATGGAGAGAGGAGGGAAGAGGAGGCTCCTGGGAGAAAGAGAGGGAGGAACTGAGGAAGAGGAGGAGGAGGATGCCACTCGCTCTGTCATACACACACACACATCGGCTTACCCAGGGTTATAGAGCATGACGGTGGAGAGGTTTTCACAGGATTTAGACAGATCAGACATGGATAAGCTCAGGCTGGTGAGAAGGCCACTCTAAGGAGAAACACAGAGCAGATGTTGAAGGGACAGTTCACGCAAAAATGAACATTTACTCACTATTTACTGTCCCTAAAGTGGTTACAAACCTTTATGAGTTTCTTTCTTCTGTTGAACACAAATAAAGATATTTTGATGGAAGCTGAAATCCTGTAACCACTGACATTCATAGTAGGAAAAACAAATACTATAGAAGTCAGTGGTTGGTTACAGATTTCCAGTTTCTTTCAGGATATCTTATTTTTTGTTAAACAGAATGCATTTTTTTATTTAAAGTTTTTCGCATTTTAAAGAGCAAACCCTAAATCCCCCCCATGCCAGCAAATAATAATAAACATATGTAAAATATAAATACATACATGCACATGTACATCCACAGCTGTACAAATACTTAATCATATTCCTCCATGAATAATCTATACCGGCTATGTACATTACATCTACAGCATATATACATATGTGCATATATACATCATTAAAAAAAAGACGGCAAAAAAAAAAAGAGGAAAAGAGATTAAAAAAAAATAGAAAATATGGAAAACGTTTTTTGATATATATATACCTATACATACCCAGTTATGAAATTTTGTATTTTGTACACATTGCTATGCTTCATGAAATCTTCCACACCACTCAGTTATCATTGGTCAGTCTAAAGACATTCAAAAAAGAGCTTCCAAATTTTTGAAAATTTCTTTGGTTTACCTGCAATCTCAGATCTAATCTTTTCCATGTGTAATACATTAAAAAACTCTGTAAGCCATGTCTCAAATTTAGGTGTACACTCTTTGTTCCACATCAACATTATCTTTTTTGCCATAATCATTCCATATTGAACTGTCTGGATTTGATCCAAACTACAGTTTTCAAAGGAAGGAGCCCAACCTAATATTGCAATAAGAGGGTCAGGAGAAAAAAAAAATCAATCCTAAGTAACAGAATACATTTTTAAAGAGGTTTTTAATCAAGTAAAGAGAGAGTAAATGATGACAGAATTTTCATTTTTGGGTGATCCCTTTTACCCTTTATCGGGGGAAGAACCATATATTGTAACGTCACTGACATTGATTAAATCCTATATTGTTTTTTAAAGTCAAACGCTCAAAGATCCTGTAGTAACTCCCAGTGACACTCCGAGGTTTTTTTCCCCAATGAGTATTTAAATGAACGCCCTATAAAGAGTAAAGGAATATTCTCTTAGTAGAACACTAAACAATATTTTTAAGTGAAACTGTGGTGTTTATGATTCATACAATTCAAAATCAACAGCTACCAGCACTTTAGAGTACAAAAATCATGTGCAGACAAAACGTAACTAAATACCTGTGACTCCTGACGATTCATTGAGGTCTTATAAAATAATCAATAGTTCTGTTAGAAACTGAACATTATTTAATTTAATCCACAGCCTCTGCAAACAGCATGTTCGTGACAGTCTGGAATATGAGCTTACAGTAATCTTTTTTTAATGTTCTACTGAACCAGAAAAAGTCACCCGTATTTTGGATGGCCTGACAGGTGAGTGAATACATATTCAAAATAATTTTGGGGGGTGAACTGTATAAAGTTTCTCTCACCTAGGCCTGTCACAATATCTATTTTTTTGTTGTACGATATATTGCACCAAAATATATTGCAATAAACAATATTATTGTCATTTTAAGACACTCATTATATAAAAGACAATATAATATCATCACAATGCAAGTACACTCTTCCAAAGAACACATAATATTCTATTCTTGAGAATATTTCAATTAATTATAGTCATTTTTAACAATTTAGAAATTAGGCATTGGAATCAGAATGTGAAAACGCATATCCTAAATAAATAATAATAAAAGTGAACAAAAAAGTGCAAGGTATAAAGTAACAGCGGCTGCGATATCTGCTACCAGATCTATTTTCAGCTGTCAGACACCCACATGAAAATATACTATAGTCATTAATAGTAAATACTCTAGTGTTTTTTAACCATACTGACTCTGACAACTCCAGTAGAGCTAGAGATGTTGCACAATCAGCTAAAATGTTGCTAGAATTGGTTTTTATGTATGGGCGATATATATTGCATCAACAAAAATGATTGAGGTCACGTCCATGTGTTGTGCGATAAGTCGATGTATTAATTATTGTGACAGGCCTACTCTCACCTTTCTCTTTTCTCGTAGTTTAGCTGCTTCTTTAGGATGGTTAAATCTGAACATATTAGTTCTGCCGAGGAGAATGACCGCACCTGAGTAACACAAAAACAGCACAAATAAAACTACTGTTTAATGTAATGTAATGTGTGTATTTATATAGCACATTTATCGTGTATGGCCATACACCCAAAGCATTTCACAATCATGACGGGGGTCTCTCCACACCACCACATCTCCACTTGGATGATGCGACGGCAGCACAGCTATTGGTGGAGTGGAGAGACAGTGATAGAGCCAACTCAGTGGATGGGGATGATTGGGAGGCCATGATCGGTAAGACTGATGAAGGAAATTTGGCCAGGACACCGGGGTTACACCCCTACACTTTACGAGAAGTGCCATGGGGTTTTTAATGACCACAGAGAGTCAGGAACTCGGTTTAACGTCTTATCTGAAAGACGGCGCTCACTGACAGTACAGTGTCCCCTTCAATACACTGGGGCATTAGGACTCACACAGACCACAGGTTGAGTTCCCCCTGCTGGCCTCACTAACACCACTTCCAACAGCAACCTAGTTTTCCCATGTGGTCTCCCATCCAGGTACTGACCAGGCTCAGCCCTGCTTAGCTTCAGTGAGTAACCGGTCTTGGGCTGCAGGGTGATATGGCGGACAAGATATTACTAGAAAAAAACTGTTACCCTTCCATCCACTGGACAATGTTTCTGTTTTGGATTTTTGGCTTCCTGTTTTTTTTTTAACTACTGGAAGTAAAAAACACATTTCACATTATCTATTTGCATCTGTAAAATAAAAGTGTGTGTATATACAGTTGAAGTCAGAATTATTAGCCCTCCTGAATTATTAGCCCCCCCTAGTATATTTTTTCACCCAATTTCTGTTTAACGGAAAGATTTTTTTCCAACACATTTCTACACATAATAGTTTCAATAACTCATTTCTATTAAATGATTTCTTTTCTCTTTCCCATGATGACAGCACATAATATTTGACTAGATATTTTTCAAGATACTAGTATTCAGATTAAAGTGACATTTAAAGGCTTAACTAGGTTAATTAGGCAAGCCATTGTATAACAGTGGTTTGTTCTGTAGACAATAAAAAAAAATGCTTATGACATATATTAAAATGATTTTAAAACATTAAAAACTGCTTTTATTCTAGCCGAAATAAAACAAATAAGACTTTCTCAAGAAGAAAAAATATTATAGGAAATACAGTGTAAAATTCCTTGCTCTGTTAAACATCATTTGGAAAAAAAAAAGAGGAGGGCTAATCATTTTGACTAAGTTGTTTACAGAGTTTAACAGTTTCACCTATTTTTAGAAGGTTTTTACAGAGTGGTTTGCTTGTGTATCATTTACTTTTTCATTTTAATTTGCAATGACAGAGTGTATATGTGTGTGTATGTGACCTTGGTTGAGCTGGCAGGGCTCAGTGATCTGAACTCCATTGATTGAACACTGAGCGTCATTCAGAGGAATGAGAGTGACCGTCCCATTCTGGCTCTCTATCAGACAGTGCTCACTCTCCAGACCCAGACCATGAAGAACTGCAGAGAGAGAGAGAGAGAGAGAAAACATGAACAATAACACTTAGCAATAAATAAACTGATGAACAATTAGGCAATAAATAAACTGTTGGACTCACTGATGTCCTGTTCAGTAGTGGCATCATCACGGCCAACATATGTCCTTCCCTCCTGTAAACACATAAACCATAAACTCATAATCACAATAAACAATGCAGCATAAACCAATTGAATGCCATTCAGCAGTAAAAGCATCTTCAGCTTCGTCAGCAGGACTGGTTTTAATGCAGGCAGGCGTTCACTACCTTTAAATGATAGAGGATGATGCCGGTGCTGAGCAGATCGTCATCAATGCCGATGAGATGCGGAAGCTCTGAGTCCAGGATCACACCGATTCCCTCCTTCCTCAGAGCCAGAGTTTCCTCCTGTCGAACAAACACACACATTTAAAGTCTGCTTCAGTGATTGCAGCATATATACAGGAATCTGAGAGTGAAATACATTGGCGCCATTTTAAACTTATATTTACTAAATAGTGTTTGTAAGAAACTAATCCTAAACTAAAACTAGTGGTGGATGAGGAGATTCCCCCCATTGTGTAAAGCGCTTTGAGTGTCTAGAAAAGCGCTATATAAATGTAAGGAATTATTATTATTATTATTATTAAAACATTATTCATTTACTGAATATAAATGCTAATCTGGCAGGGAAGCATCTATAGAACAGCAGAAATAACAGTGCTGCCCTGATTACTGCAGTAAACAAAGCAGTGTGATGTCAAATCTAGTGGGATTTTATCGATTTCGTAAATTACACAGCATCCTAAAATTCGTTAAATTTAAGTTAAATTCTAGGCAAGCTTTAGCATACAACTATTATATACTATGCATTGTATAATCAAAAATGATTTAAAATTTAATATCTTAATAACATAATTTAGTATAATTAGTTATAATTTAAAAAAGCATTTAAGACTTTTTAAGGGCCTTAAATTTCTCTAAATTGATTTATAGAACCTGCAGACACCCTGGATTGAGGAGATAAAAATAAAAGACTCCACTGGTCTAACGCTGCGTTCACACCAAATTCAAGTACTCACATAAAACACAAAGTCAATGCAGATGCACGAATATAGGCAAATTATCACCGCGTGGCGTGAATGATTTTGAATATGCGACAGGTTTGCAGCAAATGTCTAGATTTTGCCTCAATTGCGTCTACTGCGCAAGTTCAAACAACTGAACTCAAGTAAATAATTAGGGTGTGCGGAAAAACATCCCGCGGGTAAACTAGAGCAAGTTACGAGGTGCTTTGCCTTTGGTGCGAGCATAAGAGCTGAGACAAACCTTTAGGATGTTCTGTGTTTCGTTCCATTTATTCGTCCATTCTTTGGTCAACTCCAGCACCTGCGATAGAAAGACACGCATAAGCACAACACTGGGTTTACTGGACAGGGCTTCACACTCTTTTTTTTCCCCAAGTAGAAAGTTGAACATTTTTCTAAGTCAAATTTATGCACTTTTCTAGCACCTTCCAGGTGCAATTTCAAACATTTCCAGCACTTTACAAGTGTGGTAAATTAAATATTTGCATACATTATCCTACATTATATCAGATGCTATTTGTTATAGCATTTGCAGTATAGTTTAGTATAGTATAATATAATATAGTATTCTAAGGGAAACTTTTGATGGCACTTTAAGCCCAACATTAAATTACTGTCATTTACGCGCTTAAATGTAATTCATGCACACCTTAAATGTAAACAAAGGCAGATAGATGATGTTACAGGCACATGCACAGACTCCAGAGTTTTTCCTTGTATGCAAAAGCAAACATATTTATATTATTTTATTAAATAGTTCATCAATATTACCTATTTAGTAACAAATTATTATAAAAAAGCAACACATTTTCAAGCACTTGATCCAAAATCTAAGCACGTTTCAAACCTTGAAAATGCTAGATCAAAATTCAAGCATTTTTAAGGATTTCCAGCACCCGTACGAACCCTGCTTCTTAAAAATCTTTAAAAAAACAATACAGTTTATGTTTCACACACATCGATGCTGATGTGATTGAAATGCTCAAACTGTGGAGTCCTGCTGTGCTGATGATATTAGAGTTCAGTTTCAAGAGCAGAGAGTTTCACACTGCATTTATTACTCAAACACTGAGCCTGCTGTCCAGCACATGATGAGCTTCAGTGGATGAACATCAGCAGATTTAATAACAGTGTGACTGTATCTGCTCGGAGTGAACAGCAGTGATCATGAAGGAGTGTGTGTTTGTGTCTGTATATATTTGTTTGTTTGTGTTTGTGTGTGTCTTACCCGGGCTTCATTATGGTGCAGTTCCTCCTCCATACTCAACGCTGTGGGTGAATCCAGCAGCGCTATCTGAAAAATCACACACAATATCACAGTGAAAAAAATGTATTAAAACAGCAACAGGTTTCATTAGATAATATACAATTAATGTACTTAGAATGCACAGTACATTTACTTCAGTATTTATTTATCTTTGATAACGTTAAAAGTGAAAAGTGCATTTTTTTTTTCGACATTTGACGTAATCTCAACCGAAACATAAAGAGAGGGTGGGGCATATAGTAGCTCCTCCCCTTTTAAAAAACAGCCAATAGCGCTTTGTTTTATCACAGCTCTGCCAGTGAGAGTTGTTGAGCTCAAGATCATTTAATGAAAAGCAGATGAGAAGCTTGAAGGGGCCGGGGCATGTCAGAAACTAGACAGCATTTGATTGGTCGAAAAATTTGTTGAGAAACTAAAGTATGAGGTGAATTTTGTCACTGTTTTGGAGCACACTAGCTAGTAGATATCCTAAAACTAACATACTAATATCTAAAAAACTTTATTTTAATTTCACGGAACCTTTAATGATAAAGTTGTTCAGTGTTAGTTCTTGTCACCTTACAGCACATTAACTAGCGTTAACAAGCATGAATTTGGATTTTAATAATGCATTAGTAAATGTTGTACTATGATTAATAAATACCATATAAAATGATTCATTTTGAATTCATGTAAGTAAATAAATGATCTAACATTAGCTTTAATGTAAACTGATACTGAAACGAAGTACAATTATATTCAAAAATTACAATATAAAAGCTTAGATAATGTGTTGAGACCTGGTTTCCCTGCGCGAGTAGTGCTTTCAGGCGTGCGATTTCAGCCCGCAGCTCTCGGATGAGGCGAACGTTGGAGTCCTCATTAATGGTGGGCTTGTTGATGATGTTTTTGGCACGGTTAGCATAGCGCAGTGTGCTTAGCGTCTCGCCGTAGTTGACGTCCGCAGGTGAAATAGCTGGAAAGAATATTTTAAACACACAATACAATCACATACGCATGATAAAAATCCCAAAACTTTTATAATACTATATACATAATCAAAACCTTAATCAAAGTTGTCCTAAAACTATTCAACAACACCCATTCTTGTGTTAAGACAATTTTGGACAAACTTTTTTGAAAAATGTTGACTACTGTATATACCTTATTGTAAAGAGTGACCATTGAAACGGAGACAAAAAGATTATATTAAATGTTGCACTACGATTAATAAATACCATATAAAATGATTCATTACTAATACATGTAAGTAAAAAAATTAACTAACATTAGCTAATGTGAATTTTAATGTAAAGTTTGACCATTAAAACTGACACTGAGACAAACTACGACTATATAAAACAAATACAACATAAAAGCTTTTGTTGTTTTCAAAATGGACTTTTTTAATATTTACTCAGTATGTATGAAATGTTTACTTAATATTGCTAAATTTACTCAGTATCATGTAATATTTCATTAGTAAAGCAATAATTTACAAACAAAAATAGATAAATAATAAAAAATAAAATATTTTTTTAAATTATAATAAATATAAAACAAGTAAAAAATAAAAAAATAATAAAATAAATAAATAAAATAAAATAAGATAAAAAACATTACTATAAAACCATAAATTTGTAGTAAAATTTGTAAATTCCTGCTGTGGATTAAAAATAAATAAATAAATAAAATAACTAAACAGATGCAGTCAAAACAACAACAGTCACGTGACTCACTAGCGATCATGATGGTTTTTGAGTTTCCTCCCAGACTGTCCTTCAGGAGCCACGTCAGCACCGAGTCTCTGTAAGGAACAAACACTTGCTTCTTCTTCAGTTGACTGTTTCCTCCTTCCTGCGACAGATCCGCTACAAACGCACAACTTTCAGCCATTAATACTCAAACATTCATACATGGAAAAACAACACAATAACGATAAAAGCCTCTCACCTAGGGCTGAGATGACGTTGCCCAGAGTGACCAGAGATTTGTTGATATTTCCGCCCTCTTTGAGTCGGACACCAGTGGCTCCAGTGGCATCTGCTCGTTCACTGCCCGCCAGATCCACCAGATGAATCTTGCTAACCGTCTCACTCGGCATCTCAGCGTCAAACTTAGCCTGTTAGGAGGAAAAAAACAATGAGATTTACACAACTGTGCAAAAGTCCTAAGCACTATACCAGCTTTGTTGGCCTAAAACATTTGCACAATACATAATCAATCAGTCTCTTTATTAAAAACAAACAGAAAATATAGGAATCAACAACAGCACATCAATTCCTCTTCAAGCTAAAGTTCCTGTGTTAATGTGGCTTCCCTTGGCATTGTTTTGTTCTAATTGTCCCGACATCTTCTGAAATAATGTGCTGTGTAATAATATCAGGCTTCTTTTAGCATTTTCCAGAGTTCTTCTTTAGGTTTTGAGTGCCATATCTTTCATTTCTGTCCAGGTGATCTCATACAGCCTCTATAATGTTCAGGTCTGGACCCTGTGGAGGCCATTTCATGACTATTATCATGCTGAAAATGAAAACTATTACCACTGAAGTCCTTTCCAGAAGGAATGGCATAATGGATTAAAGCCTATCTGTACTTTTCAACATTCACAATTCCATCGATTCAGACAATACTGCTAACAACGCTGGTAGTAATGTGGCTTTCCTAGGCACTGTTTTGTTCTAATTGTCCTAACATTTTCTGAAATAATGTGCTGTGTAATAATATCAGGCTTCTTTTAGCACTTTTTAGTTTTTCATTAGGTTTAGTGTGTCTTATCTTTCTATTTCTGTCCAGGTGATCTCATACAGCCTCTATATAATATTCAGGTCTGGACCCTGTGGAGGCCATTTCATAACTGTCTGTGTTTCATCGGCTCTTTTGTTTCTCCAAATAGGATTTCACTGCAATTAGCGGATCATTATCATGCTGGAAATGAAAACTATTACCACTGACATCCTTTCAGGAAGGAATGGCATAATGGATTAAAACCCATCTGCACTTTTCAACATTCACAATTCCATCAATTCAGACAATATTGCTAACAACACTTGTAGAAATACAGCTCAAACAGCCTCTCGCCAACATTGTCTTAACATCTCTTAAACAATTAAACCAAAATCTAACCTAACCTAACAAACACAATTATACAAAACGAGTCAATCATTCTGGGTCTTGATAATTGCTTTGTGCAATAAGTTGCTTTGTGCTATTTTTTTTATTCTCTATTTCCACCTGGGGACACTCATTCCGAGGTCCCTAGAGACTATGCAGCGCCATTGATGCGATCCAAGACCTGTGAAGAGATGATCCCAAGGTATCCATAATCCTGGACCAGGTCGTATCCCGAGCTGATGCTGTGGTCGTCATGGAGAAATGGAGTGCATGAGACGGATGGAGTCCCCACATTGATCCTGTGGGCCAGCCTGACCTCCCGCCGGTGCCCTACTCACACCTGCAGCTTCTCCACGATGGACGTCCAGCTTCTCCAGCCTCCAGCGTCTAGACTGCAGCTCCACACAGGAAGTTTGGCCAGAAGAATAATGGTCGTGCCCAACAGAGCCTAGTTTCTCTCGAGGTTTTTTTTCCCCTTCACTTCGTCAATTGGTGACATTTTTTTTCCTCGCCACTGTCGCCACTGGCTTGCTTGGATTGGGACTTGTGGAGCTGCGCTTCGGTGGATTTGCTCTACAGTGTTTGAACTTCCAGCAGTGAAATTTAAACCACACTGAACTAAACTGAACTTCAACTCTGAAATCTGGACTCTACTAGAACTATGTTAAGCTGCTTTGACACAATCTACATTGTGAAAAGCGCTATATAAATAAACATGAATTGAATTGAATAAACATGCAGATTTTGTCAGCAGCTGTAGTACAGATCATTAATGCAGTGTTTCCCAACCCTGTTTCCGAAGGCACACCAACAGTATACATTTTCAACCTCTTCCTAATCAAACACACCTGAATCAACTCATCAGAACATAAGAAAAGAATCCAAAACCTGAAATGAATGGGTCAGATAAGGGAGACATCCAAAATATTTGTGCCTCCAGCAACAGGGCTGGGAAACACTGCTTTAAATGTATACATTTGTACCAAGTTCACTTGAGCCGTGGATAATTCCAGCATTATAATATTCCGAAGTTGTACTAACCGCTTGTACGTGTCCATAGTTTTTTTTTGCAAAAGTTAAGCCAGCCAATTAACGTGTATTTATGTGCGTATTGTACACCAGTCACCTGTGTGAAGTTGATGGTGAAGATGGCGTGTGAGCGGCTGCTGGCGTCGTTCATGCCGGTGCTGGCTGTGGTGCGGTTGATGTTTCCAGCCTCCATCAGCTCCTCCACGTCACTGTAGTTCTGCACCAGGTGCTTCGACAGGTCTGAAATCAGTGAAGAAACACCTGTAAACACTGACAACGACTGTCAATCCAGACGCCTATGAAAGAGGCATTTAATTGGTTTTATAACAGTCTGAATTGCACGATATAATTTGACTTTTTAGCCAATAGTTGAATGGCTTGCAACATATCATGCAAAACTACTTAATACTGCAACATTTATTTAATATGTACTCAATATTTACTAAAAATCGCAAGTTGTTCCATAGTTACGTAATGTATTACTAATGTTTACTAATATTTGCTCAATATTTCCTGATATTGTCATATTTGCCTAATATTAAAATCTGCTTAATATTCAAATCCATTTAACAATATCATTAAAAACTTACTTTCAACTGTTATGTACTATGAAAGTCAAGAGGTATATTTCCTTAGTTAATACTAGAAGACTTAACATCTTTATTAAGGTAAAAAAAAAAAAAAGGATTATGGTTGTGGTTTAAAGTCACGGTCTTACCTTCTACATAGGGTCCCTCTTTAGGGTGCTCTCTGACTCTGAGGTTATAAGTCTTCGCCATCTTTCTCCTTAACAAATCCCGCACGCGCTCGTTGTAAATCTCCAAAAAGCTGCCATCAAAAACAAAACATTAATTTCCAAATTCACACTGCACTACATTTATTTTGAACACGCACATTACTTTCAAGTGCATACTTTTTATGCTAATATCGGTTTCTAGAGGCAGATATAGTAACACTGGGTCTAACAACAAATGTATGAGTTTGTGGCAGAAAACTGCTTAAAAACAGTAGGGATGTATTTATTATTATAATTATCTGCTAATATACTAGTTAATAATCATCGGTTAAAAATTCCATATCGGTGCGTCCCTAGAAATGAGTCTGTTTGATAATGCTAATAATGCAGATAGATGGTGCACAGTATGCATTAATCCGTTTCTGCTTGTGTTTTTTGCTCAGCCATGACTCCAGAACTCTACTCACCTGACCTCCGTACGGAAAGAGGCTTCATCTCTCCGAGTCATTCCTGAAATCCGGCTGAATAATCCTTCACAGATCCGTGGGATCAGTCCGAGGTCACCCTATAAAACAGCAAATCATGATTCAGAGCCAATGTTCAGCTCCATAATTCTATGATGTTTGAATGAAATGACAAAACAAGCTTTGCTGCTAAAACTTTAAGATAAAAAAAACCTATCAAGTGTGTGAAATCAAAATTTGTCCATTTTGCTGTCATTCTTAATGTGAACAATTTTTGTTTTGGTAATCTTCAACCAAAGTCTAAGCATTTGCTTCAGCGTTTGGAGCCACAATATTCTGTTTCATTTGGAAATACATCAACATACTGAAATAAAAGTCTCAGCAACTTCCGGATCACACGGACTTCAAATTGTCTTATAAAAGATATTGCAAAATCTAAAATCTAATCTAAAAAAACAACTACACTTTCTGTAAATTGATCTTTGAAACTTTGGAGATATTTTCAATTATTTCCAATATTGTTTATTTATTACATCCTGCCAATCGTTGTCCAATGAACATAGGATATGAAAAATATAGTAAATGTAGCTATGTAACTACATTTCATGTGCTAAAAAGGTTCAAATCTAACACTGTAAAGAATAATAACACTTTTTAAAGCATTCTTTCAGTCTGTCAGAGCATCTGACAGGGCCAAACTTTAGACTGTATGTTAACTACATCTTACCAGTTAATTTAAACCCTTAAATAAAAAATAAATAAAATTGGATTATAAATGTAGTATTTTTCAGATATATATATTGTGCTAACTCAATATAACACCCAACCCTAAAATGCAATATACACAAAAGCATAAAATGGCCGCTTCAAAAGTTTAAACAGAAAGAACTTACAGGGATTCCCATCATGGTGTGTGACTTCCCTGATCCAGTCTGACCATAAGCAAAGATGCAAGCGTTATATCCTTCAAATGCTGCCTTCAACACATCGGTGCCCAGATCCTTAAACACCTGAAATCACACATATATCATGCGGGTGACATTATTCCATGGGTTAGTGTGTCAATGCAAAAAAAAGTCAAAAGATAATCATAAAGTCAAGATACGGACTTAAATGTACTGCTAACAATGCTCTTAGGATCAGGATTTATAATCTGCCTTTGAGAAAACAGCCCTGAATCTCACTATTATTGTTTTTAAATGTACAAGATGGTTGTTACATATCAAGTAACAAACCTTTCTGAACACAAACGATGAGAGGATTAATTCCGAATCAGACCTGATTAATATTCTGTATAAATGGGGTCATTGAAAGGTGTTATCGTAGACTGGTACGAAATATACGATATATATATATACGTTTTTTTTTTATACCTTTATATTGTGTGTATGTACATGCATTTATTTATTTATATACATAAGTTTTTTTTAAATACCTTTATATTGTGTGTATGTACATGCATTTATTTATTTATATACTTGTAAATGTAATATTTATTAATTTTTTAAAATATAATTTTGCATCTTTTCTTTTCTTTAGTACATGCTAAAAGTTCCTAAAAAATTAATAAAGACAGCGTTTAAAAAATAATAATAATAAATAATAATAATAATAATAATAATAATAATAATCCACTTAATTGCAAACTATTCACATTTTCCACTGACCTTCTCCTGTGAGACGAAGCAGGCGTTTTTACAGTCTGACGAGTCGTAAGAGAAATCATATGTGAAAGTCTTGGTTTTCTCCCGTACAGAGTCTCCAGTCACTCCGTCTGGAATCTGACATAAAAAAAACAACATCGCAATTAGTCCAGAAAGACACTTTAATCTGAAGAGATCAATGTTTTGGAGATGCTCAGTACTTTTAAGTTGGAGATGGTGGTTTTATTTCCTTCCATTTCGATGATGCATTTGCCGGACAGGTCTTTCTCCCTGTGCCAGAAAAATCAATAATGCATTAATAAAAGATATGTTTATGCACTTCATTTATTACTGATGCACAGGGTAAATATTCAGGCATTTACTCTCGAGGGAGATGATTTAATTTAGAACACTTGACACGTTAAATAAGGTGTCTATTATAGACTTAATGCTTTTATGAGCTGTTTAAGACGGAAAGCAGGAAAAAAGGGGATTTATATCAATGTTGAATGCTTCAATTACATGCATTTTTAATGATCAAATTGTGTTTTTCATGGTAAATTGTAGTATTTGAATTACAGTTAGAGTTTAAACTAATTAAAAGGTTTTTTTTAGCTGAATCAGACATGGAAACAAAATATTGCCTAAAACATATTTCTGCTCTTCTGTTATAGTGTTAAAGATTGAGCTGTATAGTTTATGTTACAACAGGACATACTTCAGGAAACATATTTTGTCAGTGAAATATAATAATTAAGCTGCATGTTTGTTTGCATTTAAAAAAAAATAAATAAAAAAGAATTACAAATCATCAAAATCGTTATTCTTAATTCAGATCTCATTTTAACACTCTCATTTATGTCATTATTGTTTGCTTTTTACATTGAAATGCTCTAATTTACTAATATATATATACGGTTATTATTTATTTACCAATAAATATAATATATATATATATAATGTTTTTATCATTATATTTATTGGTACAAAAAAATAAAATAATTACTATTATTATTATTTGTACCTATAAATATAAAAGTCATAATAAATTGGGAGCCAAAAAAACCTCAAGTAAAGACGCCTAAAAATAAATATGATATAAAAATAAATATCTTCCAATGGCAGGAATTAAATAAAGTCAAAAACATTTAGATACTTTTTCATCTAATCCATTTATTATATAATTTTTTTTAAATAAATAGACGACAGTGTGAAATCACACCTAAACAACCCAATAACCAATATCTATATTTTATAATTTAATAATCCTATGATTATTATTAAGATTTTTTATTTATTTTATTAAGTTCGATTATAATTATTATAAAATAAAAAAAATAATAAACACAAAAATAGCACAAAAAACACAACAACAACAATTATAATCTCCTAAAATAACAATAATTAACAATAATAAGATTAACTTTCATCATTATTAGCAAATTTGCATCTTTAAAATTAGCAATACTATATACAGCTCAGTGAGCTCACCGGTAATAACGTAAATATAAATAGATTATTAATAATACATTATTATTATTCTTTTTATTATTATCATTATTATCAAACTCAGAGATCACTAGTTTGCCGGTGGGTTTAATATTTGTGTGAATTTCACGCCGCAGATTTTGGGACAATCATAAGGACATGCTGTTTACATACTTTATTATATACACATAATTATTCGCGTATTTCTGGTCACTCACCGTCTGTTCATGGGCCGAACCCGGACTGCCACCCGGACCGATGCCATGGCACATCCCTGAGCTGAGCACCAAAACACACACACACGCACACACACACACACACACACACACACACACACTTCAGCCGCTTCTTTTCATGAACGACTGGCACAACTGTACCCGCCGAAAAACAGCTCGAAAATAAGCTGTCGCCCGGCTAGTGTTCACTCAACAGTCATCACGAAAACAGGACAAGTTTACAGGCAGGACTCCGTTGTTTCTGTTCGTATTATTTTCCCGGAGTGATTCGCAACGTCCTGCTCTTTTGCTGGCATTCAGGACGTGTGGCGGAGTCCAGAGCGCCACCTGCCGGCCTGGAATTATCAGGAATCACCATAGATCAAGCTGGGAACGGAGATATTAGTTGATCAAATGGAGATCAGCAAGTATTTCCTGAAAACCATTTTAAAGATGACCTATTATGCCACTTTTAACAAGAGGTAAAATGAGTCTATGATGTGCCTAGAGTGTGTATGTGAAGTTTCAGCTCAAAATATCACACAACTAATGTTTTATAACTCTTTGAAACTGCTTATTATAGACTTTGGTTCACATTGTGGCATTTTGGTGTCTGTCGCTTTAAATTCAAAATCGTCACTAATGGGCGGGGCTCCTCCATCCTGTGACGTGTATAAAGGGATAATGTCAATTAAAGTGTTTCTACAGACTGTTTTTATGGTGTTATTATAAATAATACAATTAATAATTATTTATCATTAGAGGCTGGCTAAATTCATACACTGTTGCCACATAATTGTGTTTAAACCCCTTATAAAAGTGATTTTTGCATAATAGATCCCCTTTAAAGGCTATCTCATTGGAAGTTTGAGAGCTTTTTTTTTTTAAGAAATAATATTAATAATAGCTCGTTGATATGTTTGTCCCTTTATCCTTGAATTATACAAATATAGCTGTGATTTGTTTTGTCTTAAAGTGATAATTCACCCCAAAAATGAAAATGTACTCACTTTTTACTCAAACTTTTAAGAGTTTCTTTCTTCCGCTGAACACTAAAGAAGATATTTTGAGAAATGCTGAAAACCTGTAATCTAATCCTTGACTTCCATAGTAGGAAAAACAGAAACTATTCAGATTAAGTCAATATCATAAAGGTTTGAAACAAGCCTAAAATACAAATTATAGCTGAGTGGAAATCAAATTAAAGTCTAATTAAATATGAAATGCACATATAACAAAACGACAACTGTAAAATCTCAAATTCACTATTGCATTCACTATTACTTTTATTTTTAAAATATATTTATTATCTGTTTTTTGTCCTGTCTCTGTAATTCTGTTGCACTGTAGAAGCTCTGTCACGAAAACAAATTCCTCGTATGTGTGAACATACCTGGCAATAAAGCTCTTTCTGATTCTGATTCTGATTCAAATAAAATAAAAAAATGAGAAATAAAGGCTGATTCAAAATGAGTAAATGATCACTGAATTTTTAATTTGTTTAGTTAATTCCTTTAAGTCAAGAAATTTACCAGTTTGTATTCATTCATTCATTTTCTTTTCGGCTTAGTCCCTTTATTAATCTGGGGTCGCCACAGCGGAATGAACCGCCAACATATCCAGCATATGTTTTACGCAGCGGATGCCCTTCCAGCTGCAACCCATCACTGGAAAAAATCCATACACAACCATTCACGGACAATTTAGCTTACCCAATTCACCTATACCGCATGTCTTTGGACTTGTTGTCACGAGATGGTATAGGAAACGGGACAAGAGGTAGGATCCATGTGCAGATTATTGATGAGACATTGTGCAAAAACAGGACATGGTGAAAAACAAAGTAACAAAATAACAAATAACAAAACAATAAACTAAGACCGGGACTAAAACATAACATGAGCAAAAATCATACCATCAAAACCAACAGAAACAAGAAGACATATAACGACAGAGCAAAGACAAGACGGGTGCAGGGTATATTTATAGTCCAAACAATGAGAAGTGATAGGATGCAGCTGCGTGTGTGATGAGTGGAAGTGGAAACCGGGTGTGTGTGACGGAATGATGGGAATTGTAGTTCGTATGATTTGTAGTTCACCAGCGATCTCTGAAGTCCTTGATCGCTGGTGAACATGACAGTACCCCCCTCCTAAGGAGCGGATTCCAGACGCGACAGAATATTCCCGGAGGCAGGTGAAGCGGAGGCGGAACAGGGGGAGGGCATGGAGGGTCCAAAACAAAACACTAAAACAAACTGGCACATAACACAGTGACTAGACAGGAACAAGAAATACAAAAACTGTGGAACAAGGAACTGAGGCGGACCTGGAGCGTGGAACTCCGGCGGATCTGGAGGCTTTGGTTCAGAAGGTACTGGCGGTTCATCGAACCCCAGCGGATCAGGAGGCTTTGGTTCAGGACATACTGGCGGTTCACCGAACCCTAGCGGATCAGGAGGCTTTGGTTCAGGACATACTGGCGGTTCACCGAACCCCAGTGAGTCAGGAGGCTTTGATTCAGGAGGTACTGGCGGTTCACCGAACCCCAGCAGATCAGAAGGCTTTGGTTCAGGAGGTACTGGCGGTTCACCGAACCCCAGCGGATCAGGAGGCTTTGATTCAGGAAACTCTGGCAGTTCATCGAACCCCAGCGGCACTAAGGAATCACAAGCCTCAAACAGTTTTTCGTGGGACTCAAGTGGCACCTCCGGCTTTTCGTGGGACTCAGACGGCTGCTCTGGCAGCACTGGGGAGTCACACGGCTCTGCCATCCCTTCATGGGGCTCAAATGGCACCTCCGGCTTTTCGTGGGACTCAAACGGCTGCTCTGGCAGCACTGGGGAGTCACACGGCTCTGCCAGCCCTTCAT
>CAIGQV010019186.1:4866962-4902658 GCA_903798115.1 Danio jaintianensis | reverse complement strand
TGATCTAATAAAGTGCTTGTATATGAAGTTGCACAGTGATGTGGTGATATACTTTGTTCAGATGGAGAATAGCAGCTGTTTTTGCTCATTTCTGTGTGTGAGATGTTTCTAGGATACGGCACGTTCTGTGTCTGTGTCAGGTGGACAGACCTACATCAACACCACACACTGCTCAAATCAACATAGAGACTGTTAATGAAAAGGGGAACAGATTTCATCTAAACTAAGCAAGAAACCCTCGCCTAAGCTTGAGGGGAGCCTGACAATTCCACTCACAAACACCCACGTGAACACACACACACACAGTTAATGTCTAACACGCAGCTGTCATTCACATGGGCCTTATGGACTTAGTAAATCCTCCCTCAACTTATCACTTTTTATTTACTCATTTATCTATCAACCACTATACCACATTATATTATATTGTATTGATTTGCTGTGATGTATATTGCAATGCAGACGTTTTCTATGTATCTGCATAAAATATAATAAATTACAAGCATAAATCAACACAGTTAAATAAACAGTGATTTATGGTTTTCTGGGGAGTTTAACAGTAATACAAAAATTGAACAATCAAATGTAAAATAACATGGTCATCATTGTATAAATAATTTAATACAATAATATTGAATAATATCTTTATCTTTAAATCTTTAATAAACAATCATATCCTGCGATGTGACTATTGCGGATACACACATTGCGGTATCGATGCTCAAACGATATATTGTTCAGCCCCAATATATATAATATAACACACTTATAACATATATTCACAGGCTTATCAACTTATATTCACATGCTTTTTAATGTGAATATGTTTTAAAATTTAATTGATTCATGCAATTCAAAGCTTTTCAAGAGTTTTTCTAATTTTCTGCTTCCAAATTTCATGTTTGAATCGCCAGTTTACCAGCAGATATTTTTGTCATTTATTATGTGATATGAATAATTATTTAATAATTATATATTAATAATCTTACACACATTCACAAACACAAACATACACACATATAGCCTACACATACACGTACATTTAAACCTTTCATCAAATTCCTAAAACTGTTCAACAATTACCCATTGTTGACAAATGACTATATAGGCTATATATAAACACAATCCCAGAATCCCTGTCTACGGCTCTGAACTGGTTTTCTGAGATGTTACTCCAGTCCAGAGCTCAAAGGGTTACCGCGAGCGGATCCATTACACACGCGCGCACTCGTTCTCCAGGGCACTACACAGTGTGCATCTCTCAGCTAGTGCACATTTCACACGAACGGCAACGAATGATTACTGTAGCCTACTCCATTCAGAAACAAGCTCGCGGCGGCAATCAGGCCAGGATGCATTTCACATTAGCGATGCCATTACTGCTCCAGCTGCCGGAGAACATGATCTGATGGCGGTGTCCTCTGGGGGACGGCTGGCGGTCCATTAGTGCGGCTGGACGCCTCTTTAGGGCTCCAGATGTCCAAAAGGACTGCGCTCCGAAAGCACGCGCGGAGGACACAGAAAGTGAAGATCGAGATCACTCAGGATAAATATTTTCGTTTGTGACAGACAAAACTAGGATCTTTGAGCCTAGATCGGAGCGTTTAATCACTATTATTTTTTAACAGTCGTTTTTGGTGTGTCTCGCGCATGCATCGCTTTGCAACGCCCATGATCGTCTTCTTTACATGAGGAGGGAAATGCAAACGGAGGGAAACTTCTGAGCATCACCTGAGGACGTCTGTCTGTCACCACGTGCACTTTTAGATGTGAGCCGTGAAGCGGTTTTTAGACAGACCGACACGATGAGCGATAGCATGGATGACTCCGGTATTATTCGCCGGCGGAGGATGCAGGTGAGACGAAGTTTTGTATCACTTGTTATACATAAATGTGCTCGCATTAAAGCAGTCACAGGCGACTTACTTCGCTATTTTCCCCAAAAACGTCTGTACTACTACCTGACTGAAAGAGAAGCCACAGCTGTTTTGTCGAAGAGCCAATCAGAAACGCCCTTTTGTCTGTCAGTCATCTGTCACATTGACACCAGGTTGGCTGTCGTCATTTCAGAAGGCGGGGTCTGAGTCATTTACGTTAACTAAACTGAATACGTTAGTACACTGTTAAATTTTTTAGTGCTTTACCAACAAAACCAAACAAGACATCTTATATTTGGTCCACATTGGATATCATCTTATATTTCAGAGAAGTAAGTGACAGGATGTGCACCCCCCATAAAAAACAAATCCACTTTTGATGCTGCAGCCAGGTTTCCATCGTGACCCGAAGCTAATCTTTTCAAATTTTGCACAAAATAATAATAATAATAAAATCCCAAATGTGAATTGGGTGCATTTCCATCAAGTTGTTAGAGCAGCTGACTGTAGTATTGGTAACCTAGCAACCAACAGTAAACAAGGCAAGGAGGCAGCCGTTTGGTCACGTGGGTGTAATGTTTGCTAAGTCACAGTTTATTCAATGAATGGATTTCCATCTTTTATTATTTGTGTTACCCTTTTTTCTCAAAAGTCCAAATTCACCTCATTCATTCATTTTCCTTCGGCTTAGTCCCTTCATTCATCAGGGGTCGCCACAGCGGAATGAGCGCAAACTCCACACAGAAATGCCAACTGGCCCAGCCGGGACTCGAACCAGCGACCTTCTTGCTGTAAGGTGACAGTGCTAACCACTGAGCCACCGTGTCGCAGACCAAATTCACCTCAAGTTTGCATAAAAAAATGTTTTTTTGCATATTAAGGAATTTTTAATTGAAATTTGCTATTTCCATAACTCGTTTCTTATGCGATACTTAAAAATGCACATTAGAACTACCAAGGCGGCCATTTTGAAAAAAAAATTATTTTTGCAATTTAATACCTGTGTTGAAATAAAACACACATCTATAATTCCCTGACTTTTACTAAATATGTGTATATTTCCTTCTAACATTTTTATTTTATTTAAATTACAAAACACAAAAGAGTTCTGATTATTTCTACCTAGAACAGGGGTGTCAAACTCAGTTTCTGGAGGGCCGCAGTCCTGCACAGTTTAGTTCCAACCCTGCTTTAACACAGTAGCTATGTTTCCATCCAAAAATGCGAATTAACTTCATGCGCAAAACTGAAATATCGCATAAAAGATGTGCGAATAAAGCAGCGTTTCCATCCAACAAGTCAAAGAGAACAAAATCGTCACTTCCTGATTAAATGGCGCCAAATATCAACAGTAAAAACGGAATTTGCTGAGGTAGGAGAAGCTGCGTGAATCTTTTCTTCATTTAATAAATGACTTGCATCTCAGAAGGCAATGCTGACACGCAGTGAACGCGTGGTGGCGTTTAAAGGCGTGAGACGTGGAGCACAGACGCTCTTAACAATTCTGGAGGTCATTAATAATATAATAACACTAATACTGAAATGGTTAAGGCGTTTTAGAATGACCAAAACAACATTTCAGATGTTTTACAATGTGCTCAGCCTGCTGGTTTGTCCATTTACAAACATTTTTATCATCACATGATCTCTTATAACCAAATCACATGACCTTTTTTTAATGCGCATACTGGAATTTGTTCGGTAAAAGTGTTTCCATCGCAGTTTATGCGCATCTTTTCTTATCGAATAAAAAGTTTATCCTACTCAGTTATGTGCATACATTTTTTATGCGCATTTCCTAAATTTATGCGCATCTTAGCGTTTCCATCAACCGATTTATTATGCGCATATCCAAAATGCGCATAAAAATAGGTGGATGGAAACGTAGCTACTTACCTGCAGGTTTAAAACAAGCCTGAAGGACTCAATGAGCTTGATCAGGTGTGTTTAATTAGGGTTAAAGCTAAACTGTGCAGAGCTGCGGCCCTCCAGGAACTGCATTTGATACCTGTGACCTAGAACTACCATAGCATTTCAGTGTCTGCTACTTTTCCCCGTGACTTTAAATATGCGTGCCTCTGTTGCGCAACTTCCTGCTAACAAAAACATAACTTTCTGCTGGCAAAAACATAACTTTACTTCAGATATGACTTTCAAAACAGCATATTCAGTGCCACGAAAAGCCTTCTCCCCTGCTAGAGAAAGTGAAAGTGAGGAGCAGACATTCACAGGTGGTTAGCTAATGTTTTGCTAATGTTGATTCGCTAATGTTAGTAGCCTATACATTTATAGGCTGTATTACCAAAAAGATTGTATTTTTAGGGTGATGACTTAATTAAATAAGATGACAGACATTACAAAGCTTTATTTTAATATCTCAATAGAAGCTTTGAATGTAAATATGACATGACAATATGACATCTTATATGAGCGTACTGGTAATTGTGGAATTCTGGCAGTTTCAGTGTTAACAGAGGGTGATGAAAACCCAGCTAGTATGATTGCTAATTGAACACGTTTAGATGACAATGTTGACAAAATGATATCTGCCTACACAGATCCACAAACACTGCTAAAAACATATTATTATGCATGCCAGGCCAGTAGATGGCGGTGTCACTTTGTAAGGAAACACTATACGCCTGTGCACATTTGTTTCTGTAGTCAATCACTGTTGTTTTGTCAAGTATTTGCACACTATTGTGAAACGAACACATAATACACACGTTCTCAACATTAATCTTTGTTTGCACAGTCCAATTTATTGACACTTAACACCACTTCTTTGCTCGACGGAAAGTAAGTGTTATCTAAACCATAACAGTAACGATTAGATTTGTTTTCATTGTCAGTCACTCACTAGGTTCCAGCATACACACTGGAGTTCATATTTGCTTTGTGGTTTGGGAGTTATTGTTTTCATCTCTCCAGTTCTCGCCCAGAGCAACATCAACGGGGGGGGAGAGCATAAAGGAGGCTTGGAGCTGTTGTGTTATTGTTGGTACGGTGCGGAAACCATCTGCTGTTCTATGAAATCAAAACAAAATGTGTGCGTATTACTTTCACTTCCCCTCTTTCTTAGCTGAAAATAAACAAGCCGGAGTTTCGGAGCTCCACTGCACTCCACCCCAGACAGCAAGACATTTCACACAAAGGTCACTACTTTCCAGCTTCTTCACTGAAAAAGAAGAGAATTTAGTGTGTATACTTTAGACCAAAATATGCTTGTGATCTGTATTAGCTGCTCCCATTAACAGTTATTTCAGTAACTTTTTCATTAGAAGCTCTGTTATTAATTTAATACGTCTACTCAGCAATTTTGTTCTTTGTTAAATTAATTTAGTCATTTCAATGAGGAATAAAAGAGTACATTGTTTTCTAAAAAAAAAAATAATACTGTACCATTCAGAACTATTTCAGTAACTTCCTAAAAATAAGTAAATTATTGAAACTAAGCTGTAAATACGACTTGTTCCTTTACTTCTGCATTTTTAAAACTTTAGCACATCATTTGGTGTTCAGAAATTTGCTGTTCAGTCAAAGCAATGCAAATAAAATCTAAACATCAAAAGAGTAAATGAAACAGTATAAATGTTATGTATCATATTACAGTATTAATATTATTATATTTACCAAATGAAGGAAACAGTATGTAAATATAATGTTGTTAAGGCTGTGTAGACACTTTTTTATGAACGTTGAAGAGTACAGCCGTTAAAACTAATCTTGTTAGCAAACGTATAATTTATGTTTAAAGGTGCAGTATGTAAGTTTGACACCCAGTGGTTGAACTAGGTATTGCACGCCTGGTTCAAAACACACGCAAGCGCAGATTGCCAGATTGACGACACCAACATACCAGTGATTCAGCATGTACATTTAATAATGTTAAAGAGGTTTAGTATGTATTAATTAGATTATACACCTTACCATTTAGTTGGAGTGCAGTAAGTGCACTACTCTGTGCTTCTGAATGGCTGTATTTAAATTTCTGTCGTGCTGCGTCTGGTGCAAAAAGCCAAACTGCTTATCACTGCAAATCTCATCTCGTAGTGTGTTGTTAAGACACAGGGTTACAATGTAAACTGCTCAACTAATTTTTATATTCCTAATATTTATATTATTTGTTAATTAATAATCTCATGAGGAACTCTGAATCTGTGTCTCATTTCGGAGTCTGCTACTGTCCACCGGAGGTCTCATTTCCGTCACGGAATTATGCTTTGAGAGCTTTCCTGACTGAATGAATAAAATACGTAGCTTTCCAACAAGGCAACCCGGGGTGCTGAAATATAATTGGCTAAACTGGCAGTGGGCGGGTTAAAAGAACCAAAACAAAGACAGAGGTTCCGGCACGAAAAGCACATTTTCAAAGCAGAATATCTGATTTTAGCATTGTTTTTCAGATAAACAAGAATGTTCACTTGGCATGTTTCTGAAATATCTGCAAACATATTATGGTATTTCTATGCTTTAGAAGAGTCAAAAACTTACAGCACCTTTAAACGCAACAAAGTGTGTCTCAGTTAAAATGTAAAAAGGGCATTTAGGCCCTTTTTTTAACATCTGAAATGTTTACACCTGGTAGTAAGATATGATTTGTAGATCTGATAACTGTAAGTCTAGAGTCTGAAGGCCAGAGGGCGCTCTTGTGCAGAAACTCCAAATACCCACGAAGAAAAAACTCAGAAAATCCCCATAGCGTTGCATTATAAACTGAAGATTTGCCTCCACATAATTTGAACACGTACAAGTGGCTGGTACAACTTCAGGACATTATAATGTTGGAATTATCCACAGCTCGAGTGAACTTGGTACAAATGAGTACATTAAAGATCTGGACTTCAGCTGCTGACAAAATCTCCATGTTTATTGCACAATACAATGATCAGGATCCAAAATGATTGCCTTATTTTGTATAATTGATACTTGATAATGTACTTTGGTTTTGTTTTTTGTTTTTCTGTTAACTTCTATTCATTGGATACCCCAGTTTAAAGAGACCGCAGGGGAGGGGGGTGGGGGTAGTTGAATTGATATATTTCATCATATTGTTTTTTCAGATGTATGTTTTGTTAACAATGAAATAAAAAAATAAAATAAAATAAAAATGAAAATTGAAATAAATTAAATAAAAAAGAATAAAAAAATAAACTGAAGATTTAACAGCTTTCACTGATTCAGCGAGACTAATAAACAAACAACTAGGCATCATCTCGAAGAAGGATTTATTTCTAACACTCAACTGAATGTTTTAAGTATGTTTGGAGCAAAAACTTTATTATTTGTGGTGTTTTCACATGCAGCATTCACTACACAGAGCCTACATAAACAGCTGTCATTATAAAATAACGATTATCTCTATATCATTAATGGTTAATTATATTGATTGCAATTTTGAATGCAATTTTGCATAGCTTGTCAGTGTAATTTAACTCTGTGTAGTAGATACTGCTGCATCTGAAAGCTAATGCTTGAGATTTACTACAACTGGCTTTACTGAATGTGCATGAAAATCACCTTTGATTAATTGCCCAGCCCTAAAAAAGTGTCTGAAACATTTTAGCTCTGTTTACACCTGATATTAAGATAAGGATGATGCTAAATAAAGGTGTAAACAGGATTGGAAATACTTTTAGATCCATTTTTGTCAACCCAGTCTAAAGTAGGTAATGCTAAACACAAGTGTGAATGGCGTCTGAAACATTTTTTTTTTTTTTTTACACCGAGTATAAAGTTATGTTCTTGTCAATCCATTCACAAGTGGACAACCCTAAATACAGGCGTAAATGGGGTCTGAAACATTTTGACTGTTTATACCTGGTATTAAAGGGGACCTATTATGCCCCTTACTACAAGATGTAAAATAAATCTCTGATGTCCCTAGAGTGTGTATGTGAAGTTTCAGCTCAAAATACCACAGATAATGTTTCATAACTCTTTAAATCTGCCCCTTTTAGACTTTGATCCAAATTGTGTTGTTTTGGTGACTGTCGCTTTAAATTCAAATGAGATTGTGCTCTTTTCAAAAGAGGGCGGAGCTACAAATGCCTATGTGTCAGCATAGTGGCAGATTCAAAACAGGACTAACTTAATATGCTAATGAGGGAGAAATCGTCACTAGTGGGCGGGGCTTTCCCCATCTGATGACACGTACAAAGGGAGAATGTCAATCAAAGTGTTTCTGCAGACTGTTTTTATGAAGTGTGGTTATAAACAAATTAAATTAATATATTTTTACCATTAGAAGCTGGTTATATTCACAGACTGTTTCCACACAACGATGTTTAAACCCTTTATAAAAGTGATTTTTGCATAATAGGTCCCCTTTAACATGCCTGTGTGTTGGGTAATGTTAAATACAAGTTTGAACGGCGTTTGAAGCATTTTAGTTTGTTATTTTACGCCAAGTATATAGGTATGTCAGTCTTATCACAAGTTGATCACACTAAATACAGATGTGAACGGGGTCTGATTCTGTTTATTTTTTCATCCAGGGCAAGTTGCATCAGTAGTGCAAGAGTTATGCTTTAGCCTAGCTGTGATGTAATTGCGTAGTTGCGACACTTTTTTTTACCAACATTTTTTGCATTGCACTATTAAACTTAGCTTAATGTACTTTATAAGCATCTAATGTCAAATGTAATGTTCCATTCTTGCTGGAACCCTAGCCTGGTCACAAGTGAACTACATACTGGACCTCAATTTACCCATCTGTAATAGTTTGTTTGCTTTGAAGGAGAAAAAAATGCAAAATAACAATCTCTATACCAGTCCTGATTAAAACCCTTTAGCGTTCAGCATATCTTGCAGCTTTTAGAGCAAAAAACAAAACTCACTGCTTTAAGCCTAATGAAAACATAATTTCACCGTCAAATTCAAGATCTACACCCCGGAGACAAATATCCAGGTTTGCAGCACAGCTTTCAGCCAAAAAGCCATCTGGATCTAGGAGATGCGAGGATGCAATGGCTTTTAGCATGCAAAGCATTACGGCTGATTAAATGTAGACCGCAAATTAGTGGATGCTTTTAGGGATGCCAGAACATTTTTAAGCAACTTAAGACTTTTGTTTTAGAAATCACTTCTGAGAAATGAAGGACCTATTGGGGATTCTGGAAATGCAGTTTAAGGATTGGATGCAGCTTTACGGTGTGTGTGAAGGTGCATCAAAGCCTGCATGTGAAGTCCACACTCAGGATCAGTGTGTTTGTGTGTGTACGTACATACAGGATGCACAGATTTCACTCGCAAACACTTTGATTCTTAAAAATGCTTACCAAAGCTTTTTGAAGGCTTACAGGAAACGCTTACAGAGACACAAACACTCACACACACACACTTGATCAACACACGTTCAGGTTCATCCCTTCAGGCTAGCAGACCCCTGTGCTAGTACTGAGAAGGCCTTTAGGGAGGGTCTGATTTTCTTGGAACAGACACAATCTGCTATTTCCCATGAAGTGCTTTGAAATATGCATTTTATTTATTTGAAAATTGACATAATCTCAACTGAAACATTAAGAGAGGGCGGGGCATAGAGTAGCACCTCCCTTTTAAAAAAACAGCCAGTAGCATTTTGTTTTTCTCACAGCTCTGCCAGTGAGAGTGGTTGAGCTTAAGCACATCAAATGACAAGCAAATGAGAAGCATCTTGAAGGGGGCGGGGCATGTCAGATACTAGAGAGCATTTGATTGGTCAGAAGATTTGATGAGAAACTGAAACATGAGAAGAAAAAAATATTGTTGATCCATTTAGGCGGAAGTGACAAACTGCAAGCTTTGGATGCTTATATCAGGTTTATATCTTCCAAATGTGTATAGTATCTTATAGATATCCTTAAAACTAACATACTGATATACTAACATCTAAAAAAAAAGTTATTTTATTTTATTTACTTTATTTTATTATAAAGTTTAAGTTATTTTATTTAGGAAGTTAATAGCAGCATAACAGCTTATGGTATAGGGAAGAAATAGATTAGAGTTAATGTATGTGAATACAGTTTATGTAGACTAAGGCTAGGCATTATAGCTAAATTCTAAAATTTGATTTTATCTCTTTATATAGGTTTACGGTTTATGTTATCATAATTTATGTTTAATATCATATGTGATTTTATGTAAATGTACACTGTCAAAAGGTCTGTTAATTAACAGTTGTCCATAGCTCATGATTCATTGTGATTCATGGCCAAACCTGACAATATATTGTCTCAAACTACTCCAAAATGCCAATATAAGTTACTTTGTTGAGCATTAAAAGTTGTTGAAGCAGAAATAATTTATGCAATTCGAAAGCGTAAATAAATGGAAAACAACCATAAATCATGAGCTATGTGAAACTGTAATTGTTTTTTTTAAATATTTGGTTTTATTTACATAGTAAAATCTAGGAAAAAAAGTATTACATGCATGTTTTCAACAGTGTTTAAATGAAAATATTTCAATTAAATTAGTTTTTATTATTATTCATTCATTCATTTTCTTTTCGGCTTAGTCCCTTTATTAATCAGGGGTCGCCACAGCGGAATGAACCGCCAACTTATCCAGCATATGTTTTACGCAGCGGATGCCCTTCCAGCTGCAACCCATCACTGGGAAACACCCATACACTCTCATTCACACACATACACCACGGACAATTTAGACTACCCAATTCACCTATAGCGCATGTCTTTGGACTGTTGGGGAAACCGGAGCACCAGGAGGGAACCCACGCCAACACGGGGAGAACATGCAAACTCCACACAGAAATGCCAACTGACCCAGCCGAGGCTCGAACCAGTGACCTTCTTGCTATGAGGTGACAGCGCTACCCACCCGCGCAACCGCGCCGCCCTATTATTATTATTATTATTATTATGATTTTTAATATCTTCCAGTGTGTTTGTACTAAAACACAAAATTAATATGCAGGGCTCTTAAAGGGATGGTTTACCCCCCCAAAAAACATTTATCATTCATTCATTATTTATTCACCCACAAGTGATTGCAAACCTGTTTGAGTTTCTTTCTTCTATTGAACACAAAATTAGACGTTTTGAAAAATGTTGGGAACCTGTAACCATTGACTTCCATAGTAGAAAAAGCTAATATTATGGAAGTCAATGGCTACCAGAACCTTTTGTGTTTAATAGAAACTCAAACAGGTTTGTGACAAGCGAAGGATAAGTAAATTATGACAGAGTTTAACATTTTAGCTGCAATATCTCTTTAAATGAGTCATGACTCAAACAAATGATTCAGTTCAAGTTTTGAATAAATTCATCAACAGCATGAACAGTTTCACTGAATTATGAACTACAGTATGCCTGTAAGTGAGCATGAGCAAATTATTTATGTCAATTTTCTTACTAAAAACAGCATTAAAGTACACATGAAATCAAAACTAACCATATTGATTTTGTTAGCTCGCATTGCTAGTTTTGTGGTGAACAATTCATCTGTGCATGTCATTAAGAGAAAATAAATAGTTTGTCCTTGTAATCTTTAACTGAAATGTGAAAATGCACTTCCTGTTTGTTTTTAGTTGAATTCTCAGATGACGTCTGTCTGAGGTATTGGGTGTGGCTAACATACTTAACCCCGCCTCTCCAACTGTCAGTTTTGACAACAAACAGAAATGGTGAGCAGGAGGTGTCTGTTAGGTTGTAATAACTCTCCCCAAACCCTTTTCCCGATCTTTCTGAATGAAATGCCTACTTTACTAAATCCAATCATCTCGCAGTAGAAAAAACAAGCCACGCCCACGCCCATTTAATATTCCGTTTCTCTAGGAACTGCATCACATACGGAAAAATAAAAAGGTTGGAGCCTCTGGTTTCCAACGTATGATTCTTGCAACGGAGTTAGGGATCCAAATGCAGTGTCTTTATTTACAAGAGTAGTCAGTCAGGCAATAGTCAATCTCAGAAGCAAACGGGTACATACAGGGCAATCCAAAAGAGTAGTCGAGTCACAGGCGAAGAGATCGGTTCAGGCGGCTAACAGCAAAAATCAATAAACAAAGCAAGGGTCTGGAAATACGGCACGGGAAAAAAAAAAAAAAAAAGGCAAGAAAAACGCTTCGTAATGTTTACAGGTTAACAAGACTAAGCAATGTGAGTGAGAAAGTGAAGTGTGTATATATAGTCAAGTCAAGTTTATTTATATAGCGCTTTTCACAATGTAGATTGTGTCAAAGCAGCTTAACATAGTTCTAGTAAAGTCCAGATTTCAGAGTTGAAGTTCAGTTTAGTTTAGTTCACTGTGGTTTAAATTTCACTGCTGAAAGTTCAAACACTGTAGAGCAAATCCACCGAAGCACAGCTCCACAAGTCCCGATCCGAGCAAGCCAGTGGCGAGGAAAAACCACTTTACCAATTGACGAAGTGAAGGGAAAAAAAAACCTAAAGAGAAACTACGCTCTGTTAGGCACAACCATTTTTCATCTGGCCAACCTTCCTGTTCAGAGCTGCAGTCTAGGCGCTGGAGGCTGAAGAAGCTGGATGTCCATCTTGGAGAAGCTGCAGGTGTGAGTAGGGCACCGGCAGGTGGTCAGGTTGGACCGCAGGATCAATGTGGGGACTCGTTTATCACAGTGGTCATTCAGGAATCAGTCTCATGCACTCCATTTCTCCATGACGACCTGCTCGGGATACGACCTGGTCCATGTAATGAGTGAAAACAAGCTACAGCTGTGTGTGAGTGTCCGGATTATTGTCAGCTTTTGCAGAGGTTGATGGGTGCAAAGTGTTCTGGGAGTTGTAGTTCTGCTGGAATACCAGAATAAATCTCCAGCGTTGATAACACTGCTGGTGATCGTGACATGGTTCATGCAGACTTTAAGTTGACCTTAACCTAATGATGCATATTTTGAGGCAAATTTTAAAAACCAAGCCCCCAAAAAATTGCATTATATTCTAGTTGCTAAAAAGTAAATCCTGGGTGATTTATTAAACACACTGAAAAAATATTATTCATTGGATTTACAAAACTTTTTTAAGGTAAGTGGTTGCAAACAATCTATATGGGCTGAATTTAAACAAACAAATAAAATTAAGTAATGTTCAACTTAATTTGTTTGTTTAAATTCAGCCCATATAAATTGTTTGCAACCACTTGCCTTAAAAAAAATTTTGTAAATCCAAATGAATCGTTTTTGCTGTGTATTTGTGGAGTAATTTCAGCTTGACGGTTGACTCTCTTTAGCCTCACTGTGATTGACAGCCTGCTCTGGCAGTGTGGCGACTTGCGTTATTACCCTCGTTTCTCTTTTTCCCGTCCGTCACTTTATCTCCTTCTACAACGAGAGGCTTTCTCTCTGGGCTGTGAGCCAGTTGCTTTCATTAGTCTCAGCTGTAGGCTGGATGTTATTCATCACCGCTCAGGAAGTTTACAGACTTAATGAGCCTATAGCGTTTGTCAATACCATCTTTTGCCATTATGTCAAGTGCATTCTCTGGATATGTTACTTTCTGCATCTTATATTGATTCAGTTTGTGGACACTCCATTGTAAAAAGTAGAAACAGCCTCGAGAAGGTGGTTGCGTCCCAATTTGGTTACCGAAGTGTGTACTTGATAATCATACCTGTCAACATCGAGATGCGAAAATAAGGGATAACCAACAACAACAGCATTCATTCATTCATTTTCGGCTTAGTCCCTTTATTAATCAGGGGTCGCCACAGCGGAATGAACCGCCAACTTATCCAGCACATGTTTTACGCAGCGGATGCCCTTCCAGCTGCAACCCATCACTGGGAAACACCCATACACTCTCATTTACACACATACACTACGGACAATTTAGCTTACCCAATTCACTTATAGCGCATGTCTTTGGACTTGTGGGGGAAACCGGAGCACTTGAAGGAAACCCACGCCAACACGGGGAGAAAAATGCAAACTCCACACAGAAATGCCACATAGAAGAGCCGAGGCTCAAACCAGCGACCTTCTTGCTGTGAGGCGAGAGTCTTACCTATACTGCACCACCGCGCCGCCCACAAAAACAGCAATAACAAAAAAATGATGTTACGTATTGGTAGCCCTATTCCCATTTGTTAACTTGCACTAAGTTTAGTTTATGCCCCAAACTCCAAAATCAGAATCAGAATCAGAAAGAGCTTTATTGCCAGGTATGTTCACACATACGAGGAATTTGTTTTCGTGACAGAGCTTCTACAGTGCAACAGAATTACAGAGACAGGACAAAAAACAGATAATAAATATATTTAAAAAATGAAAGTTGTAGTGAATGCAAATATACAAATTGACAAGTGTATGTACAGGAATATTACTATATACAACAGCAGCTGTTATGTGCAAATTAGCATGTAAAATATGTTGTTAAATAAGTGTTTGTGTATAAAAAGTGTATAGCAGTAGTGATGTTTGTTCCATAATTACTATCATCAAGTGTTCATGAGATGGATTGCCTGAGGGAAGAAACTGTTTCTGTGTCGGGCTGTTCTGGTACACAGTGCTCTGTAGCGTCGACCAGAAGGTAAAAGTTCAAAGAGGCAGTGTGCTGGGTGTGAGGGGTCCAGAGTGATTTTGGCAGCCCTTCTGCTTGCTCTGGATAAGTACAGTTCTTGGAGAGTAGGGAGGATTGTACCAGTGATTCGCTCAGCAGTCCGAACTATTCGACGTAGTCTTCGGAGGTCGGATTTGGTAGCTGAGCTAAACCAGACAGTTATTGAAGTGCAGAGGACTGATTCAATGATGGAAGTGTAGAACTGTTTCAGCAGCTCCTTTGGAAGGTTGAACTTCCTCAGCTGACGAAGGAAGTACAACCTCTGTTGAGCTTTTTTGACAATGGAGTCAATGTGAGTGTCCCACTTCAGATCCTGAGAGATGGTGGTGCCCAGGAACCTGAATGACTCCACTGCTGCCACAATGCTGTCCATGATGCTCAGTGGGGGGAGAGCAGGGGGGTTTCTCCTGAAGTCCACTATCATCTCCACTGTTTTGAGCGTGTTCAGCTCCAGGTTGTTGTGACTGCACCAGACAGCCAGCTCCTTAACCTCCTGTCTGTAAGCAGACTCGTCACCGTCCTGAATGAGGCCGATAAGTGTGGTGTCGTCTGCAAACTTCAAGATTGTGACAGAGGCGTCCTTTGAGGTGCAGTCATTTGTGTACAGTGAGAAGAGCAGAGGGGAGAGGACACACCCCTGGGGGGCGCCAGTGCTGATTGTGCGGGTACTGGATGAGAATTTTCCCAGCTTCACCAGCTGCTGCCTGTCCGTTAGGAAGCTGTTGATCCACTGACAGACAGAGTTGGGCACGGAGAGCTGAGTTAATTTGGGCAGGAGAAGTTTTGGGATGATAGTGTTGAAAGCCGAGCTGAAGTCAACAAACAAGATCCTCACATAGGTCCCTGGTCTGTCTAGGTGTTGCAGAACATAATGCAGTCCCATATTGACTGCATCATCCACAGACCTGTTTGCTCTGTAGGCAAACTGAAGAGAGTCCAGTGAGGGTTCAGTGATGTCCTTCAGGTGGGCCAGCACCAGTTTTTCAAAAGACTTCATGACCACAGATGTTAGCGCCACCGGTCTGTAGTCATTAAGTCCTGTAAGTTTGGGTTTCTTTGGGATGGGGATGATGGTGGAGCGTTTAAAGCAGGAGGGCACTTCACACAGCTCCAGTGATCTGTTGAAGATCAGGGTGAAGATGGGGGCCAGTTGGTCAGCACAGGATTTTAGACAGGCTGGTGTTACAAAATCTGGGCCTGGTGCTTTTTTCCTCTTCTGTTTTTGGAAGACCTGGCGCACATCATCTTCACTGAACTGAAGTGTGGGGGAGACGGGGTGTGGTGGAGGTGTTGATGGTGGTGTGAAGAGCAGTTCAGAGTGGGTGTGGGGTGTTTTCTCAAACCTGCAGTAAAACTCATTCAGGTCGTTTGCAAGTTGTTCGTTGTCTACAGTGCTGGGGGATGGTTTCTTGTAGTTTGTGATGTTTTTCAAACTTTTCCACACGGATGCTGAGTCGCTGGAAGAGAACTGACTCCTTAGTTTCTCAGAATAGTTCCTTTTTGCCACTCTGATCTCCTTTTCCAGTGTGTATTTGGCCTGTTTATACAAGGCCCTCTCCCCATTCCTGTAAGCAACCTCCTTGGCCTGACGCAGCTGTCTGAGTTTTACAGTGAACCACGGTTTGTCATTGTTGTATGTGAGTTGAGTCCTGGTAGGAATGCACATGTCTTCACAGAAACTGATATAAGATGTTACAGTTTCTGTAAGCTCATCTAGATCGTTTGCAGCAGCTTCAAAAACACTCCAGTCAGTGAGGTCGAAACAGGCTTGTAGATCACGCTCTGTTTCGGTAGTCCATCTTTTCACAGATCTTAATACAGGTTTGGCTGTTTTCAGTTTCTGCCTGTAGGTTGGTATGAGATGAATCAAACAATGGTCAGAGTGCCCCAAAGCTGCTCGTTGGACAGAGCGGTATGCATCCTTTATTGTGGTATAGCAGTGATCCAATATGTTACTGTCTCTTGTGGGACATGTAACATGCTGTCTATATTTTGGCAGTTCGCGGGATAGTTTTGCTTTGTTAAAATCCCCGAGAATTATTAAAACAGAGTCCGGGTGTTGTTGCTCGATTTCCGTGATTTGATCGGCTAGTTTCTGTATCGCCAGGCCCGCGTGCGCGTGCGGAGGAATGTAAACACTGACGAGAATGAACGAGCAGAACTCACGCGGCGAGTAGAAAGGCTTACAGTTAATAAACAGTGCTTCTAGGTCGGGACAGCACATCTTCTTTCAAACTGTTACATCTGTACACCACCTTTCATTGATGTAAAAGCATGTCCCACCACCGCGCGATTTCCGCGTTGATTCTCTGTCGCGATCCGCTCTGAACAGCTGATAGCCCGGTAGATGAAGCGCGTTGTCCGGTATGGCGTCGTTCAGCCAGGTTTCCGTGAAACACAGAGCAGCAGAATGCAAAAAATCCCTGTTTGTCTGAGAGAGCAGAATGAGTTCGTCTATTTGACCCCAAACTCCTAAAATGACCCCAAACTCCTAAATCTGTTCATTCAGAGCAGTTTCATTGGAAAATAAAAAACATTAAATTGATAGAACAACTAGCATGCAATAGAAAAAAGTTCAACTAAAAATTAAACTGTTGAATTGAGCAATTGAACTGAAAATTAAACTGTTTAGCCTATTAAAAATAATGGCTTAGTATACAGAGATTGAATCAAGTTGTCAAATCTCATTTTCTTTTTTTTTCTGTATAATTTATATATCAATTCTGATTAAAGTTACTATAGTTATGTAGTGTTGAGCATAAATTAATTTTCTCATTGTAATTTGTTTTGTTTGATTAACATTAAATAACAGAGGTGTCACTTTAAAGACGAAAGCACAGATCTATAATAATGACAAGCATTCAGTTGTTTTCCTAACTGTTTATGCTCATTAAAGACACAATTAGTTTTGTTTAAAATAAAACATGCCACGAATTGACTGTGGCCATCTCCACACGTACATGGGTATTTTTATAAATGTTTTATAAATAAAAATTCCGTCCACATGAAAACGCAAAAACACACTGTGATGTATGTTAAGGGCACATCGAGCCAACAGGTAGCGATAGAAGCCTTTTACGCTGGGTTCGCACCAAATGCAAAGTTAAGTATTTGCACGAGTAAATTCGATGCAAGTCAATGGAAATGCGAGAACAAAGGCGAGTTACTGTCCCGCTAAGCGAACGATGCGAAATGCTTGACTTGTTTGGCGTGAGTGTCTGGAATTAGCCTCAATCGCATCTTAAACATTTGGTGTGAAGCAAGTAGTTTTGGCCAATCAGAAAGGAGAAAACAGTGCTTACACAAACATCATGAGGCAAAAACTCCGGTTTTAGTGACCACATTGAATCCAGAGATTCAGAAAATCATTACCTTGGCCAAATTTTTCAGACAGTTTCGATTTAAGTCACCTGATATTGTGTTTTCGTGTGGACAAAAAGACAAACGCATAAAAAAAGTGTGTGGAGATGCAAAGCGGCTCGGAACGGAAGGGAATGTGGCCATTAATATATGAATATAATAATTTCTCTTGTAATTATATCACATTTGAGGGCAAGTGCGCCCTCTGGTGGTTCGGCTGAACTATGTGTATAAGGAGGATTGGCTCTGTGTAGATTTTACTGCCACTTTTCATACAAAGATTAAAAATACGGGAAAATATTGATATTAGGACAGAATGATAAAATATTAGAGAATCCTGGGAAACACTGGAGGGTTGACATTTATGTTGATTATAGTTTCAACATTCAATAATATAAAAAATAGAGTAGTAAAACGTAAAATAAATCATAGTATGACCATATGGTATTATTTTCATAGGTTTCCAGTCAGTGTCCTCAAGCTGAACCTGGTGTGAACTGTGAATAACTCCTCTGGTGTTGACATATTTCGTCTTCTTTCATGCCTGACTGCCATCTCACATTGGATTTTGATAAATGTGTCAGATGTGCACTTGAAATTAAAGTGGGTTGTGGGTATGAAGTAGTGAATGAATAATGAACGGAATGAAGTCATTCACTCAGAATTTACACACCTAATGGCTGAAACCCATCAATGTAGTGCACTTTATAGTGGATAGGGAGGGTTTTTGGACACTTGAGTGGGTTGTACCAGTGGAAAGTTCCTACTGGGAATCATTTTTAGCCTTTCTAGCAAATGAAATGCATCATTGTAACATCATAAAATGGTCTTTTTTTTTTTTAAATATCACAGACTCTGCCCTAATGTTAGCATGGTAACACTTTAGCTTAAGTACCAATTCTCACTATTAGCTAGTGGCTTATTACCTGACTATTATTAAAGGAACACTCCATTTATTTTAAAAATAGGCTCATTTTACAACTCTCCTAGAGTTTAGTGTTTAGTACAGTTATGTTTTACCTTTTTTTAATCCGTTCAGCTGATGTCAGAGTCTGTCGTGAGCACTTTTAGCTTAGCTTAGCATAGCATAGATAATTGAGTCATATTAGACCAATAGGATCTCGCTCAAAAATCGCTTTCCTAATTACCCTAACTTGCCTAATTAACCTAATTAAGCCTTTAAATGTCACTTTAAGTTGAATACTAGTATCTCGAAAAATATCCAGTAGAATGTTATGTACTGTCATCATGGCAAAGATAAAAGAAATCAGTTATTAGAAATGAGCTATTAAAACTATTATGTTTAGAAATGTGATAAAAAAAATCTTCTTTCCGTTAAACAGAATTTGGGGGAAATAAATATAGAGGGGGGATGGTGAAACGAAGCTTTCTGAACCAGTGAACCGTTCAACTCAATTGTATCGAAAAAAGGTTCGTTTCTCGAATCTTTCCAGATCAGAGCTCGATGAGGACCTTTGCTGGTTAAAGTGTGGGAAAGCACTGTGTTGCAATAAAGTCAAATGTTCACAACTAACCAGCTCATTCACATAGTAATACAACAATAGTAATATAAACAAATTACCCAGTTACTGTAGTTTTTTACATATAAGGAATGTTATACACCACTGATGACTAGTAAAATCCAAGGTATTCAAAAATATTTACGTGTATTGTATTCCAACCGGTCCTGCACCCACTTGTTTCGAGCAGGGATCGAACTGGGGATTCCTGCATGGTAGCCGAATGCTCTAAGAGGAGGCTATGGGAGTGAGGCTTTTGCGCAGAACTCACCAGCTGGTCTCCGTTATACACTGTACTACATTAAGTTGTGGCATTCTTTAAAAATAGTTGTAAATAATACACTTTAGTATGGTTCAAAATCAGGGGCGATGCAGTGGCGCAGTGGGTAGCGCTGTCGCCTCACAGCATGAAGGTCGCTGGTTCGAGCCTTGGCTGGGTCAGTTGGCGTTTCTGTGTGGAGTTTGCATGTTCTCCCAGTGTTCGCGTGGGTTTCCTCCAGGGGCTCCGGTTTCCCCCACAAGTCCAAAGACATGCGCTATAGGTGAATTGGGTAAGCTAAAATTGTCCGTAGTGTATGTGTGAGAGTGTATGGGTGTTTCCCAGTGATGGGTTGCAGCTGGAAGGGCATCCGCTGCGTAAAACATATGCTGGATGGGTTGGCGGTTCATTCCGCTATGGCGACCCTAGATTGATAAAGGGACTAAGCCGAAAAGAAAATGAATGAAAAGAATGAATGGTTCAAAAGCTTTTAACTATAAATTACTATTACAATTTAGTTGAATTACTGTTGTGTCAGACCGGTGCAGTGTTTTGAAACAGTAGAAATGTATGTAATCGATGCCTAATCTCTCGCTATACACTTTACTAACCCACAAGGATGTTTAAACTTTTGAATCAAAATTCGAAGCAGTCACGTGGGTATAGGCGAAAATGAAGCTTCAGACGGCACTGATCACGTGATTATGGCAAAACGAATCAAGCTCCGGTACACTGCTTCACTGCGAGATGTATCTTTTTTTGATACATGCTTGGAAGCCTCGGTGTACAACGTCACATCACTACTAATAATTCTGACTTCAACTCTATATATTTCCAGACCACTAGATGGCACTGTGCTGAAACCGGTTTTCTCAAATCATGGTAAAAAACTTAAAATGTGGTCTAAATATGCTAAAACCTTCATGAGATATAACATGTCCTATTCAGCGGCATGCTTTCCATTTAATTGTTTTAAATGCGTACAAACTCCAAAAACACTGATAGAAAACACTCCTTTGTCTGTGTGCTAAATTCAACCGCATGGTTCTATGGCCTGCCATTGACTTCAAGAGAGTAAATAGTTGACGATTACCAAGAAACGACATGTGACTTTCAAAAAGAGGGAAAACAAATATGAAGCGATTGATTATGATGGTAAGAACTGAGAAAGATGCAGAGAAAGATCACCCTGTCAGCTGCTGTATTGGAAACGCTCCAGATTTATGATGTTAACAACCGTGGAAAAAACATGTCATCTGTGGAAAGGGTCCACTGGAGACACCCTTATTGCTTTTAGTGAGGATCCCTGTCAACCCTTTGTGACCTTTGACATAAACATCCAAACAGAGCGAGGAAAACGGTGTTGTAATGAATAATTAATTAAGAAGTAGCAGGATCAGCACAGCAGAGTCTCTTTGCAGTTTCCCCCTCACAGTTCCTAGAATAGAGTTCAAAGAGGAGAACGCAACGACATGGAAATGTAAATGAAGCGCCGCTGTAGAGAAAATAACAGCTTGGTTTTCCTGATCTCTCGTTCCCTGCGGAGTGCAGACAGTCGATAAGAGAAAAGCACAAAGAGACGGAAACAACTATTAAGATTTTGTCTAAAAGATAAAGTCTTGGAGTGGAAACTGGAGCTCCATTTTTGAGCGTTTTCTTAGCTCATGTAGGGTCAGAGATTTCAGCAAACTCTTACATTTTTTCTAAATGCTCGGTTGTTGTAACTCAACTCTGGGTCAAATATGGAGAAATCCAAAGTTGGGTTAATATTTTCAATTATATTTAAATGACACTTTTATACCCAGTGGTTGAATTTGTCCATATTTGACCCATTGTTGGGTTGTCATAACTAAACACCGAGTCAAATACTGAAAACCCTTTTTTTCATTTGTATTTAAATTAGACTTTTTAACCGAATGTTAACCAACATTGGATCAGATATTGACAAACCCAACTTTGGTTTCAATATTTGTTGTAACCCAATATTGGTCAAATATTGACAAACTCAACTTTGGGTTCGTTTTTAAAATTATATTTAAATGACACTTTTTAACCAAACAGTTGGGTTTTTCCATATTTGACCCATTGTTTGGTTACAACAACCCAGATTATTTTTAGTGTACACTCTACAAATGTAATTTGTCGTAACCCAACATTGGGTCAACTATTGACAAACCCAAGATAGGGTTTATTTAAAAAATTAAATTAAATGACACTTGTGGGCTGCACGGTGGCGCAGTGGGTAGCACGATCGCCTCACAGCAAGAAGGTCGCTGGTTCGAGCCTCGGCTGGGTCAGTTGGCATTTCTGTGTGGAGTTGGCATGTTCTCCCCGTGTTGGCGTGGGTTTCCTCCGGGTGCTCCGGTTTCCCCCACAAGTCCAAAGACATGTGGTATAGGTGAATTTGGTAAGCTAAATTGTCCGTAGTGAATGGGTGTTGTGTGTGAATGGATGTTTCCAGGTGATGGGTTGCAGCTGGAAGGGCATCCGCTGCATAAAACATATGCTGGATAAGTTGGCGGTTCATTCCGCTATGGCGACCCCTGATTAATAAAGATACTAAGCTGTGTAAGAGAATGAATAAATGACACTTTTAAACCAAACTGTTGGGTTTTTCCATATTTGACCATTGTAGGGTACAAATATGGAACAAATATTGTTGTTGAGTGTATACTCTAAAAAGCTTGCTTGTCATAATCCAATGTTGGGTCAAATTTGGACAAACCTACCATTGGGTTCATTTTTTCAATGAAATGTAAATCCTTTTAACCCAATGATTACCAGTTGAGGGAATATTTCATGCTACTAGAAAGCGGTATATCTATCAAATAACACAAACATCACATTTTCAACTTTCAGTATTTAAGTTCAAAGCAGATTTGTTTAAAATCACTGCCGTGCAGATCGGTACCATCTGCTGAGAGAAAGAAAATCTGTGTTTTCATATTTCCTGTTCAATTCATATGGCAGATTCAGAGATCACAAGTATGACTTTTTTCAGTTTAGACCATGTATTTGTGTGTGTTTACGTAGAGTGCATCAGTGCTGCCAACTTTTCTCCCATTGGGGTTTGAAAAAATTATTTTTGTCAAAGTGTTAAAAAGCTATAAACCAATCCAACCATCTATGAAGTAAATTACAGCATTACTAATTTAGCACTGCTATACCATGAAGCATTGCAAATGAAACAGTCCAATTAAAAATATTAAATTACTAATTGAAATGTGGCGGTTCATTCCGCTGTGGCGACCCCAGATTAATAAAGGGACTAAGCCGAAAAGAAAATGAATGAATGAATAATTGAAATGTGTAGGTTGCATGAATAGAAGCAATATATTTAAATTTTTTACTAGACTAACTTGATTATGTCATTCCCTGTGCTTTTATGGGAGTGGGTGGAGCTAAATATCTATTATGGCGCACATTGCTTCTGATTGGTGGAATTTTTGTAGAGCATCATGGGTAATGTAGTTGTTTCGGCACACATTCTGCTATTTTTATTATAAGTTGAAATAATGCAAACAGACGGGTTGAGCTTACAACAGGATTGTCTTGTTTATCATTTACCATTAAAGGTGTAAGTTTTTCACTCTTCTAAAGCATAAAATACCATATGTTTGTCGATATTTAGGAGAAACATACTAAGTTAGTATAATTGCTTACATGAAAAACAATGCTAAAGTCAGTTATTCTGCTTTGAAAATGTGCATTTTGTGTCAGAATGTCTGTCTTTGTTTTGGTCTGTGTAACTCCGCCCACTGCCAGTTTAACCAATTATATTTCAGCACCCCGGGTTGCCTTGGCGGAAAACATGCGTATTTAATTTTAGTCTTAAAGGCTTCCTCATTATATGCAGTCAGTTTTACTTTCACTTTCACTTTTCATTCCACATGAGGTGGATTTTAATTAGCTAATAATATAAATATTACAAACATAAATATTAGCTGAGCAGCTAACAGTGTAAGGCTAAATCGTCAGGCATCAATCAATTCATTATCAGTGGGGCTGGGTTAAAAAAAACAACTCTAATATTTAGAATTTAGATTGCAATTTTTAGTTTAACCACTAGGTGTCAATCCTACATAATGAACATTTAAAGGTTTTTTACTTACTTTTAAAAATACATTTCATCATGGAGAAAATGATTGGAGTTTTTAAGTTTCACACTATTCTGATGAACCAAAACCGAAAACGTTGAAAGACCAACATGGGTAAATGTAGGCGATTATCTCATTTGACTACTAACGCAAGTGAAACTTCATATCATGATGTTTTTGAGTAGAGATAAGCTTTATTTTTCATCATCAAGTGGATTTGCTTTTGATCTTTTTGCAGATGATAAAATCCACATAGACTATCATGGACGAAAGAGTGACAAGAACGTCAAACGTACATATCTGGGGCCAGTAAGAAACCACCTGGCAGCCACCTAGAACACCATAGCAACTGCATAGCAATGCCGTGGCAATCACCCTCAACTCCCCAGACATTTTTGCACAGCCCTCTCTCACTTTTCATCCAAAAAAATGGACGAATGGAGTTATGATAAAAATAGAGGCTGTATTAAATCTATACACAGGGGTCTTAAAAGAGTTCAGTCTCTTATCAGTCATTATAATCATGACTTGACATGTGATCTATCCATTTGTGATCTATGAGTCTGCGTCATTTTTTTACAAATATTTTTAATCATTTAATTTGTGCTGACTCTTCAGTCATTTTGTTATGCGCTTTTAATTAGTCATTTTTGATAGTTTGTTTAAATATTTATGTTAAAGGGGTGCTATTATGCAAAAATAACATTTATAAGGGGTTTAAACACAGTGTGTGGCAACCGTCAGTGAATATAACCAGCTTCTAATGGTAAAAGTTTATTAATTTTATTTTATATAACCACACTTCATAAAAACAGTCTGGAGAAACACTTTGATTGACATTCTCCCTTTGTACGTGTCATCAGAGGGGGAAAGCCCCGCCCACTAGTGACGATCTCATTAGTCTATTAAGTTAGTCCTGTTTTGAATCTGTTACTATGCTGACACACAGGCATTTGTAGCTCCGCCCTCTTTTGAAAAGACCACAATCTCATTTGAATTTAAAGCGACAGTCACCAAAACGACACAATTTGGATCAAAGTCTAAAAGGGGCAGATTTAAAGAGTTATGAAACATTATCTGTGGTATTTTGAGCTGAAACTTTACATACACACTCTAGAGACATCAGAGATTTATTTTACATCTTGTAGTAAGGGGCATAATAGGTCCCCTTTAATACCAGGTATAAACAGTCAAAATGGCACAATTAGGATCAAAGCCTAAAAGGGGCAGTTTCAAAGAGTTATAATTTTAAGTTCTAAAATATAAAACATTATCTGTGTGGTATTTTGAGCTGAAACTTCTTGTTAAAAGGGCCATATTAGGTCCCCTTTAAACCATTTTATTTTTCACACATTTTCAGATTAATTTTCATTTACATTGGGCTTTTTATGTCACTTTTATTAGGTTTTATAAATGTTTTTATTATGCGTTTGTGTTAGTTTGAGTAATTAAAAAAAATTATGTAATATTTTATTATTTGTAATTATATTCGTATTTGATTAATCATTTTTTATTAGTTATCAACTAATCAAATTTTATTATTAGTATTTTTATTTATTTATCTTCTATGTCAGCTTCAGTCATTTTAGTAATTTCTTTTCATTCATTCATTCATTTTCTTTTCGGCTTAGTCCCTTTATTAATCTGGGGTCACCACAGCGGAATGAACCGCCAACTTATCCAGCATATGTTTTACACAGTGGATGCCCTTCCAGCTGCAACCCATCACTGGGAAACACCCATACACACTCACACATACACATACACTACGGCTAATTTAGCTCACACAGTTCACCTATACCACATGTCTTTGGACTTGTGGGGGAAACCGGAGTACCCGGAGGAAATCCACACGAACACGGGGAGAACATGCAAACTCCACATAGAAATGCCAACTGACCCAGCTGGGGCTCGAACCAGCGACCTTCTTGCTGTGAGGCGATTGTGCTACCCATTGCGCCACCGCATCGCCCAATTCTTTTCATCATTTAATAAAATTTTATCTATATTATTTATTCATTCATTCATTTATTTTCCTTCGACTTAGTCCCTTTATTCATCAGGGGTCGCCACAGCGGAATGAACCGCCAACTTATCCAGCATATGTTTTACACAGCGGATGCCCTTCCAGCTGCAACCCAGCACTGGGAAACACCCATACACACTCACACATACACTAAGGCTTTAGTTTATTCAATTCACCTATAGCACATGTCTTTGGACTGTGGGGGAAACCAGAGCACCCGGAGGAAACCCACGCCAACACGGGGAGAACATGCAAACTCCACACAGAAATGCCAACTGACCCAGCCGAGGCTCGAACCAGCGACCTTCTTGCTGTGAGGCGTCAGTGCTAACCACTGAGCCATTGTGTCACCCCATTTTATCTATATCTTAATCTATATTTAAATTAGTAAAACAAATTAAATAATGGTAGCTAAATATAATACTACTTACACAAAAAAGTTACAAAAAATGGTTGAAAGGTGGTACTCTTTCAAAAGGTATAATTTTGTACTTTTTAGGTACCAATATGTAGCTTAAAGATACCAGTATGGATTTTTAGGTACTAACATGCACAAGTACAAATAATAAATATAAATAAATACAAACCTTTTCAAAGGAAACACAGTGACAGTGTTTGTACTTTTATCTCTAAGACTGTGAGATCTAACACTTTTATGATACTCATAAAACCCAAAGGCTCATTTCTCATCGATCGATTGCTTTTTCTGTGCCCTGCATGATTCAGCAATGTACAGATGAAGAGTAATTCTGGAGGTTACTGACATTTACTATATTAAACAAATTGAAAAGTAACATGCTAATTTTGTCTGGCAGCATGTTATGGTTATAGACTACAAATTAAAGTGTCTTCATAAAGTAAAAAGACACACACACACACACACACACACAGCCACAGACTATTTGTCCACTTAATCCTCCATTAGTTGCTCAGTGGCGCCAGTCATGCTGGCAGGGAAGCCCTTGTCACAAACGATGTCATCAAAGTGAGTCACAGCTGGTGAAGTCATTTCCTCCCGACAGTGTACCATCATATGCACCAGCATGGCCTCGTTCCCCCGTCTCTCTCTCTCTCTCTCTCTCTCTCTCTCTCTCTCTCTCCGGTGACCTTGTTTGTGTAATTGGCCAGTTTAGTGTTTTGGGGATTGTTCTCCCCTAAGTGCTGTCCGAGATCTGAAGAGCATTATGGGTTATAATGAATGTCATCTGGCACACGATTATTCCAGTTTGGTTTCATCAAGATATTTATGTCCTGAAGCAAAACTGCGCTATTGAACAGTTATTGATGGTATCGTTTTACACTGGGTAATACAATCACTCAGTTTATCATTTCTCTCTCTCTCTCTCTCTCTCTTTCTCTCTCTCTCTTTTAAAGTGTTTTGTTAATATATGTTTGAAAGTAGGGCGGCACGGTGGCTCAGTGGTTAGCATTGTCGCCTCACAGCAAGAAGGTCGCTGGTTTGAGTCCCGGCTGGACCAGTTGGCATTTCTGTGTGGAGTTTGCATGTTCTCCATGTTGGCGTGGGTTTCCTCCGGGTGCTCCGGTTTCCCCCACAGTCCAAAAGACATGCACTACAAGTGAATTGGATGAACTAAATTGGCCGTAGTGTAAGAGTGTGTGTGTGTGAATGAGAGAGTGTATGGAGTGTATATGCTGGAATAGTTGGCGGTTCATTTCGCTGTGGCGACCCCTGATAAATAAGAGACTAGACCGAAGGAAAATGAATGAATGAATGTTTGAAAGTATATATATCTATATTGATACTGTCTGTATGATCCTTTTCATTTTTATTTATTTGGTATTTGTTTTTTATTTATCTTTTTGTCTTGAAGTTAGTTTTGTGACATTAATTATTTGTTTGTTCAATAAAAGTAAAACAAATAATCAAATAAAAAAAAATTCGGGGGAAAAATCGGATAAAAGCAAGAGTGTTGGTAGATTTTATGAGAAGGAAAGACTTCATTTTCTAATATGCAATTTGCTTTGTTGTAGATGAACTTCTGTTTCTTACTTGTGTTATAATTATTGAATGTGCTTTTCTGTATTATTGTATTAGAATTGTTTGGTTAAAATCTCTCTCTCTTTCCCTTTTCCAGAAGGATCTTCCATTGCCCAGGAAGAGCAGTGGGTGAGTTCAGCAAACCTGCTTTATTTAATTTGACCGCATATGTTTGTCCAAAAGTTGTCTGTGGAATTATTTAACAGTATAGAGAGTAAAACCTCATTTCCCAAAGCTAATACAAAAACAAACAACCTCTGACTTGCGTTCATTTCTTTCTCAGCCTGTCGATTTTTTACTTTAATGCGCTGAAGGAAAGTATGATAGTTATAAATCTGAGACTGATTTTGCATGTAAACATGATGATATGCACCTGTTAAAGGAGCCCTATTATGCAAAAATCACTTTTATAAGGGGTTTAAACACAGTGTGTGGCAACCGTCAGTGAATATAACCAGCTTCTAATGGTAAAAATATATTAATTAAATTTTTTATAATCACACTTGATAAAAACAGTCTGCAGAAACACTTTGATTGACATTCTCCCTTTGTACGTGTTATCAGAGGGGAAAAGCCCTGCCCACTAGTGATGATCTCTCCCTCATTAGCATAGGACGTTAGTCTTGTTTTTGATTCTGCCACTATGCTGACACATACGCATTTGTAGCTCCGCCCTCTTTTGAAAAGAGCACAATCTCATTTGAATTTAAAGCGACAGTCACTAAAATGGCACAATTAGGATCAAAACCTAAAAGGGGCAGTTTCAGAGAGTTATGAAACATTATGTGTGTGGTATTTTGAACTGAAACTTAATAGGGCATAATAGGTCCTCTTTAAGTTTTACGTCATGCAAGCGCTCTATCAAGAGGCTCAGCAAATTATACTAATAAACGTTTACAAAGCGCTGAAATACTTTAGAAAACCATGATCACAATAAATATATCTATGCCTAATATCAGATGGCCAGAAAGTGATAAATTTTTTTATCAATTGGTCAAATAACGGTGTCTGTGATGCAGTTAGTGCAGTTAGAAATTCACTTTAATGTGTGATAAGACTGAAAATTGCTCCTAAACGACCATTTTCTCTATTCAAATAAGTAGGTATTAAATACCACATCTTCCATCTTCATGGTTTTAACAGCACACGCACTGCAAAACGTGAACAAAAATAGAAAACACACTGCAAATCCTCACAACACATGCACATTTTGATCTAAAAAACAAACAAACAAACAAGTTGACTGAAGTTAGCACAATGTATTATGTTGTCCTTTCCATCATTCATTTTCATCATCATCATTAACCTACTAAAAGGGCTTGAATATTTTTTTTAAAGGGGACCTATTATGCCCCTTTTTACAAGATGTAAAGTAAGTCTGCTGTTTCTCACTCAGGGCTGTTTATGCTAATGTGGGAGAGATGGTCACTAATGGGTGGGTCTCTTCCCCTCTGATGACACGTACAAAGGGAGAATGTCAATCAAAGTGTTTCTACAGACTACTTTTATCAAGTGTGATTATAAAAAATAGAATTGATACATTTTTACCATTAAAAGCTGGTTATATTCACAGACTGTTGCCACACAACTGTTTAAACCCCTTATAAAAGTGATTTTTGCACAATAGGTGCCCTTTAAACATTATTCATATAACATAATGTTCAATAAACATATTTATTTTTACCTTGTTTTATCAATTAATGAAGCATTGCGAATTCATTTTCATTAATCTTGAAATTATATTTAGTTTATAATAACTTAGTTAGCTTTTTCGTTTCACAGTTAATCGTCAGTTTATTTAGGCTAATAATATGTCAAATAAAAAGGGTGTACCGTATTTATCTGAATAAATGCGCAATTTTATAGTTTAGTTTAGCGTTGATTAGGGATGCTCAAAATAATCGATTAACCATTAACCGAAAGGGTGCGTTTGTAACCGATTAACGGTATCAGTTAAACAATTAAAAAATATTATTTTATATATTTTTAAAGTTTGGATGCATAAGGGACCGATTGGATTTTTGGAACGGAAAGGTGTGCTCTTTGTGATCGGCCCCTAAATGTGCAACAAATATTTGTTAACTCTCAGGACAGTAACACGTGCAAACACACGTGTCTACAGACGTATTTTGCCAAAGAAGCAAAATGAAAGAAGGATATTTCTGGTCACAGTTTGACACAGATGAGTTGAAACCAGCGCTGATGCTGATGGCCTCTGTGCTGCATGCATGGAGCCGCGTCATAAACTTAACAAACAGACTATTGATGATTTAGTGCACAACCAACAAACCAACCTTTTTTCCATTTGGAAAATTACAGTTATTAATAGTTCTTATATAATATCAGTTTTTAAAATAGCCTACATAATCTACGAATCAAACAAATCCAAAGATTTTCTTGATTTTTGTATAATGATAACTCCGCACCAAACGGAGGCTTTCATTTTACAGCTTATAAAACATGTATGCAAATTAATGCAATATCATATGTAAACAACAAAATTGTTATACAAAAAGTCAACATATGAGCCTTGAGGTTCATTGTTATTTTCTTTCATCACACGCGTACACATGAACCGCGAGTGAGATGGAGGAAATAAGTCATAATCAATAAGACATAATCTTTAATCTAACGACTTTTATTAAAAATGTTGACAGAGGTTTTGTGAAATAATAATAACAGCGGAGCATTAATTAAACGCATATTTCCTGTGGAGCGATCGATTTGAGGTAGCCTGATATTTTTATTTGACGGAAGAAAAAAACATGATTGGACAAACAGCCTATGCCGGTTCTTAAAAAGGATTCAGTCAGTGTTTTCGCTTTGTAATCAAACTTTTTCATTTTAGTGAAAATATCTAAGGCAGGCCTATTTATTTTATTCTTTTTATTTAGTTTATTCTTTTTCTCTATGCTGTTGGAAACACTGCAGGTGCGTGAAGATGTTCTGTGATGTTCTGTATGCTGCTGTTCGCATGTTAAAATAAATCCGTATTTTAAAATGCAATATTTAATGTGTCACAAAAAATAGACAAGTCAATTTAAAAATAATAATAATAATATTTTAATATTAATCTGACCAGTTAACGGTTAATATTCGGTTAACAAGCAGCGGATGTCGGTTGGCAAAATTAACCGAAATGTGCATCCCTAGCGTTGATGAAAAATCTAATCCTGAAACGAAGTAAAACCAGTTGTTGTAAATGAGGCGCTGGCCGTGGTGCTGAACTCCTCTCTGTGTGTGTGTTTCCCTGAACACTTGTGTATGCAGGCTTGTTTATTGCCTATATATAACGTGCCTATATATGCCTATATATATAATATTCATTATCTCCTGTGTGAGTTTGTGAGTTTTGGCTTGTTGTATGTTGGTATGATTGTATCAGATGTTCAAGTTGCGATTCATTGCGATTAAAGCTTTTATCAGAATATATGGTATATCCCAGAGGAGCACGGTGGCTCAGTGGTTAGCACTGTCGCCTCACAGCAAGAAGGTGGCTGGTTCAAAAAGCGTACACAGCAGCCTCTGGTGGATTCGCGAAAAACAAAAACGGCAAAAAAAAGTACCTCCTGGGACGTATTTGGCGCTCTCCAGAAATGTATATAGGGGTACGTAATCAGAATGAGCCTGGGTTGTATTTGTGGGAGTGTAGGAGTGTGAAGAGATGTAGAAGGGTTTTTGTAGTTTTTTTATGGCAGCTAATAAGAGTTAGATCTTTTGTGCTCCGAGCAGGTCACGCTGTTTAATTGGGCTGATATAGTAGATTAATCAGCAGACGATCAATATGACATTTCCAGGACTGCTGAACTGCGTCGGCTGTAATCAGGATACAGTCTCACCGCTGTCTGGAGCGCCATGACTTTCAGGATGTCTTACATCCGCAAAACCACACAGTCACTCTGGCACTGTTTCTCTTTGGACACTGTAAAAAACACTGCAGGATTGCACACAATTCATTCATGTCATCCCAACACAAATCCATTAAGTTAACGTAACTAATTTAAATAGATTGAACATAAAACACTTAAGTTTCCCCCAAAGAATTTGCAGAATTGTTTTGTTTCAGCTCATTTTAAATACGTATTTCAAACAAGCAGCAAAAATATTTTTTGCGTACTTTACGTATGATTTTTAATGAGATTTGTAATTTTAAGGATTTAAGGTGTACTTTAAATGAATCGTCATATTTAGATTACAAATGTGGATGACTCAGCCTTTGAAGGAAATCACTGTATATTTTTGTGCACAATTTTTATGTATTCAAATACTTTTTTTTTGTATTTCAACAATTCTGAATTCAATTTTTTATATAATATAATATAATATAATATAATATAATATAATATAAGGGCGGCATGGCTGCACGGTGGCGCAGTGGGTAGCACGTTCGCCTCACAGCAAGAAGGTCGCTGGTTCGAGCCTCGGCTGGGTCAGTCGGCGTTTCTGTGTGGAGTTTGCATGTTCTCCCCGTGTTTGCGTGGGTTTCCTCCGGGTGCTCCGGTTTCCCCCACAGTCCAAAAGACATGCGATACAGGTGAATTGGGTAAGCTAAATTGTCCGTAGTGTATGTGTGTGAATAAGTGTGTATGGATGTTTCCCAGTGATGGTTGCAGCTGGAAGGGCATCCGCTGCGTAAAAACATATGCTGGATAAGTTGGCGGTTCATTCCGCTGTGGTGACCCCAGATTAATAAAGGGACTAAGCCGAAAAGAAAATGAATGAATGAATAAGGGCGGCATGTTAGTAGTAGTAGTAGTAGTAGTAGTAGAAGTAGTATTACTATTACTGTTATAAATATTATTATTATTATTATTATTATTATTATTATTAGCATTACTATTAATAATAATATTATTATTAGTAGTAGTAGTATTTCTATTATTATTATTATTAGCATTACTCTTATTAATATTGTTGTTATTATTATTATTACTAGTAGTAGTGGTATTAGTATTACTGTTGTTATTATTATTATTATTAGTAGTAGTATTACTATTACTATTATAAATATTATTATTATTATTAGCATTACTATTATTAATAATATTATTATTATTAGTAGTAGTAGTAGTATTTCTATTATTATTATTATTATTATTATTAGCATTACTCTTATTAATATTGTTATTATTATTAGTAGTAGTATTAGTATTACTGTTGTTATTATTATTATTATTAGTAGTGGTATTAGTATTACTGTTGTTATTATTATTATTATTAGTAGTGGTATTAGTATTACTGTTGTTATTATTATTATTATTATTATTATTAGTAGTAGTAGTGGTATTAGTATTACTGTTGTTATTATTATTATTAGTAGTAGTAGTATTAGTATTACTATTATAAATATTGTTATTATTATTATTTGTTGTTGTATTACTATTACTATTATAAATATTATTATTATTATTATTTGTTGTTGTATTACTACTACTATTGTGTGTTTTTTATTATTATTATGTACTTTTATATCTTAAGGCTTGTTTCAGTTAATTAATTTACTATCATGTATTACTACTACTATTATTGTTTTAAGAAATATCCAGGCCTGTTTTAGTTATTTAATTTATATCTGTCTTTTAAAAAATCTGCATACATATTCAGCCTTTCTAATATTAAAAACAAAAGAATCTGATTGCAGTTAATTATTATGCATTATAAACAGATTATTCATTAAAGCACAAATATTTCGAATAGCTCTAAATATGTTTGTGAAAAATAAACTGCTTTGTACACAAGTATGCATAATATACTTATTTTAAGTCTTATTAGTAACATTTCCATTGTGAGACTGTACAGGTCACACACACACACACACACACACACACACACACACATACACATCCTCCTTCCATTATTCCACGTCATATTTTCCCTTTTATGAATTTGACCCAGTAACTCCTAAAAGCTCATCTACGCCTCTCTTTCTTTCTCTCTCATATATATTTCATCTCTCTTTCCACCATTCAGATCATTTATTATTGAAATGAGCAGCTTTTAATGTCTGTCTGGGCCTGTACGCAGCTGAGCCCATGTCTCTCTGTGTGTGTGTGTGTGTCCTGGCAAACCCGGCTGACTGTGACGTGATTTGAAGGTTCAGACTGGGTTTATTGTGGTGAAGCTTTTCTGGGACAGAGAGATGATGATGTCAGTTCTTGTAGAGAGGCAGGTGGGCGGGGCTCTGTAGCCGCATCACTGTTAACTCCACCAATCGGATTGCCAGAATCTGAGCATAAGCTCCCAAAATCCTGTGGTGTGATCTGAACAAATGAGCTCGGTCTTATTTCACTCTTTTCATGCGTCTCACTGAAACTGGTTGTGAAAATGAGACTGAATTGGTTAATTAATTATCAATTCACAAGCTTTCATTTAGTTAATCAGTTTTTGTTATCTTGCAAAAAATATTCACATGTTTATCATTTGGAAATGGTATTATATTAAAACGTTTGATGTAAAAAATGAATAAAGATACACATTAATTGATATATATTATAATATACTCATTCATTCATTCATTCATTCATTCATTCATTTTCTTTTCGGCTTAGTCCCTTTATTAATCTGGGGTCGCCACAGCGGGATGAACCGCCAACTTATCCAGCATATGTTTTACGCAGCGGATGCCCTTCCAGCCACAACCCATCTCTGGGAAACATCCATACACACCCATTCACACTCATACACTACGGACAATTTTAGTTTACCCAATTCACCTATACCGCATGTCTTTGGACTTGTGGGGCAAACCGGAGCACCCGGAGGAAACCCACGTGAACACGGGGAGAACATGCAAACTCCACACAGAAATGCCAACTGACTCAGCCAAGGCTCGAACCAGCGACCTTCTTGCTGTGAGGCGAACGTGCTACCCACTGCGCCACCGCGTCGCCATAATATACTCATTATTTATTTATTTTTATTTATTTTTATTTATTTATTTATTTATTTTCTATTTTAATAATTTATTTATTTATTTATTTTTGTTTTTCTTTATTAAATTTATTTATTTATTTATTTTTATTTATTTGTTTACTTATTTTAATTAATTAATGTTTTTTTTTATTATTTATTTATTTATTTATTTATTTTTGTTTTTATTTATTTATTTATTTATTTATTTTAATTTATTTGTTTACTTATTTTAATTAATTAATGTTTTTTATTTTTATTATTCATTTATTTATTTATTTATTTTTGTTTTTATTTATTAAATTTATTTATTTATTTATTTATTTTGTACTTTGGTGTGCAGAGTGGTTGGTAAATATATAGACTTCTTTATATTGTTTTATTATTACTATTATTATTATTATTATTATTATTACTATTATTATTATTATATTGTGTGTATTTTGAGGTCTCTGTAAAAGCATTATTTTTTAAAAGAAAATTCAGGCTTTTTATTTAGTGTCATCTTTCATAAATTCATAAATATTTTAATTTAAAAATGTCTCTCAATGCTTTATAGTAAATTAAAACGCTTACTATTTTCAACATACCATAAAGCACTGAAACATTAAATGCAAGTAAAATATATCTACTTTAATAAAATACGGGTGGAATAAGTATAAATTTTTATCATTGTGCTTTTACTTGTCTTTTCATGAACTATTTAGACATTTGGTCAAAATGGTCAAGATTTTACTTATATATCTCATAAAACCCTGAACGCAAATAAATGTCTACTTTAATATTTCACTTAAAATATCTATTAATTATCGCATATTTATTTATTTATTTTAAAAGTATTGTTTTGATTATGGGGCGACACGGTGGCTCAGTGGTTAGCACTGTCGCCTCACAGCAAGATGGTCGCTGGTTCAAGTCCCGGCTTGGTCAGCTGGCATTTCTGTGTGGAGTTTGCATGTTCTCCCCGTGTGGGGTGGGTTTCCTTCGGGTGCTCCTACCATGACATGGTAGTAGTGATAAAATAATAATAATAATAATAATAATAATAAGTAACAGTATATTTAACAATCACCATTTTAGAATGAAACAATAATAATAAACTGTTCATTTAACAATTAATCACCATTT
>CAIGQV010019186.1:4856884-4866952 GCA_903798115.1 Danio jaintianensis | reverse complement strand
AATAATAATAATAATAAACAGTTTATAAAACAATCAACATTTAAGGATGAAACAATAATAATAAATAATACTAAACAGTTTAACAATCAACATTCATTTATAACCATTTAGAATTCAGTATCCGTGCGTGTGTGTAAGTCTCTCTCTCTCTCTCTCTCTCTCTCTCTCTCTCTCAGTCTCTGGTCTCTCTCACTATTTCTGCATCAGTCAGACGAAGCGGAGGACAGACGATGGATGAGTGTGTGCGTGCGTGTGTGTGTCATGGCGAGATCGTCTGTGTTCTGTGACTCTGCTTTAAGTGTGTGTTGACACTCTCGGCAGCCGCTGTCACTCTCATTTCCGCGTGCGCGAGTGTGTGTGTGTTTATGTGTGTGTTTCTACTGGCTGCAGCAACATGTTCCGCCGAACCAAAAGGTAATTATTTTGTGCCTTGCTATAATGACTCATGAAGTGTGTGTGTGTTTCTGCTGCTCTGATGGTGTGTTTTGGGTGGTGATGGTGATGGTGATGATGCGCTGTGATTGTTTACACTGATGTCATCGTCTCTCTGAGGCTTCATGGAGGGACGACAGCTTGTGTTTTGCGAGTGTGTTTTCATGTGTGAACTCTTGGCTTTCTGGTTATGGACTGATGGATCGGACAGGGCGACAACGCAATTATTGTGTGTTTCCTTTGCATTTATTTATTGTTTTATGTTGAGATTATTAGGATTGGCTGATTTGACAGATTTTAAATATTTTTTTTATCAATGGTGAATGAATTAAGCACATTTATGGAGCGATATGTTTTGCAGTGTTGATACTTAAACTGTGTTTCTGAAATCACATTAGGTGTGTGTTTTTGTGTTTGGTGTGTTTGTTTTATTCTGTAAAGGTCTGATAACATTTCTTACAAATTTCGAATGACATTATTTGACCCTGGAGCACAAAAAGTCTTATATTGCATGCTTTTTTTGTTTTTTGGGGGGGGGCAATAGGTGAACATACATTATTTGTGTCAAAATGATCAGAATATTACGTAAAGGTCATTTTCCATAAAGACATTTTGTAAATTTCCTACTGCAAATATATCAGACAGCTTTAAAGGTCCCGTGAAGTGCTTTGAAATGTGCATTTTTATTTGATGTTTGATATAATCTCAGCTGAAACATGAAAAGAGGGCGGGACATATAGTAGCTCCTCCCCTTTTTAAAAAACAGCCAATAGTGTTTTGCTTTTATCACAGTTCTGCCAGTGAGTGGTTGAGCTCAAGCGCATCAAATGAAAGCAAATGAAAAGCGTCTTGAAGGGGGCGGGGCATGTCAGATACTAGAGAGCATTTGATTGGTCATAATATTTGATAAGAAACTGAAGTATGAGGTGATGTCCAAAAAAATCATTGATCCATTTAGGCGGAAGTGACGAACTGCAAGCTTTGGATGTTTATATCGGCTAAATGCGAATTTTGCACACTAGATTATATATATCCTTATGACTAACATACTGATACTAACATCTAAAAAACAAAATTTAATTCACAGGACCTTAAAAAGGTCATTTTTTTCAATATTTAGATTTGTTTGTCCCCTTAGATTCCGAATATTGTCCTATCCTAACATACCATGTTATTTTTGTGATGTATAAATGAGCAATATCACACTCGTAGCAGTGCGATATGGCTGTATATCAGCACTGGTGGGAGGCGTGCGTTGGCTCGAGGCCGCAGGCCGAGTGCCTTAGTGTCCCACCAGTGACGATATACAGCCATATCGCACTGCTACGAATGTGATATTGCATTTATACAACAGTTTAACGGCATAATCGTGTATATAAAAAAGAAAATCAAACACGGAGAGTCTAAAAATCCTTTTGTAAGAGGAACTACTTTCTTCCGCCATTCATTCACATCTGCAGCTGACGTCAGAACAGCAGAAACCGCTACTTCACCAACGTCACTTTAGAGCTAGTATTTGAATGATTCTCTAGCGTAATGTCTAAAGTGATGACAAAACAGGTGATTTTGCTGACATTTTAAAATTATAAGGCTAAACGGCTTAAAATGCCATCAGTCTACCTAGATTTCCCAGTATTTCTCTGTTGCAATTGGGAGATCAGCATAATTAACCCCGAAAAAGCCAAAGCAAAGCAAACACTACCAGATTACTATGGTATAAATACAGCACTACAAAATACAAAAGAGAGAGATCGACTTAGAATGTCGCTTACCTGTGTTATAATGTTTTGATCAGCTGTAGTTTGAAATTTACGCTGAGGTTTTCACCCCTAAGGACTTATTATGCGGTCTCTGTCACCATCTTGTGGCGGAACGTCAATCGTCTTAGTATGACAGGCTGATGGATGCCGACGCGTTGAATCTCTGAAATTATAAATATTTTAAATAGGCACTGTCCTTTTTGCATAGTTGCATAGTTGCAATCTAAACAACTACATTCTCGCCTAAAAAGCCTCAAAAGTACATTATGTTGTCCAACAGCTGCAATATTTGTCAAACTGTAGTGAGTTGTTTAGTCCCTCTTTAGTCCTATGTGGGCAGAGTAATACACAAGGGTGAAGAGGCTGTACGAGTGCTGATATTGTTTTAATATCTCACGGCTATCAGCCAATCAGATATGAGAACCAGTTGTGTAAATAATAATTTAAAAAAATCACATTTATGACTGGTCTTGTGGTCAAAAGTCACATTGTCATTTAGTGCATTTTCTTTTTTTTCTTTTTTTTTGGGGGAAAATGATGTTAGTCTTAACATATTTATTCAGCCTGGTTTATAAATGATATTAACCTACACTAATTACAGGTCATTTTGTTTGTTAGATAAAGCATTTTTGAAAAACTTGCTATTTCCAATGGCACAACAGACAATATAGTTAGTGTTGAAAATGTAACTCACTCAATATGAAGATTTTATTGGTATCAATTGTATGAATTCACATTTGTGATTGTGTTCACACACCGATATTCATAAAAACGTCACTCTTGCTTGTGTGAAATTACTAATTCATATACATACATATCATCTTATTAAAAACACAAACCCACACAGGGATGTATTTCTCTTTCATAACTTTTTCATGAGAATTTTTTTACCTCCAAAAGCGTTATTTTTGCACAGTGAGTGACGCACTTGATTTGTTGTCGGCACACACATCATTAAGCATCAATTTAACCAAAAAATATTAAGCTAAACTACTAGTGAATTGCGCAAAACACACACATGTTGTTTATGGTCTGCACATATGCTGTTGTGAATGTTCATCTGTTTGTGTGTGAGAATAGAATAAAGTGGCTTTGAGTATTTGTGTGTGAGTGTGTGTGTGTGTGCGCATGTGTGTGTGTGCGTGTGTATGTGTGTGTGAGAGAGAGAATAGCTATGAGTGTGTGTTTGTGTGAGAATATACACTCGCCGGCCACTTTATTAGGTACACCTGTCCAACTGCTTGTTAACGCAAATTCTAATCAGCCAATCACATGGCAGCAACTCAATGCATTTAGGCATGTAGGCATGGTCAAGACGATCTGCTGCAGTTCAAACCGAGCATCAGAATGGGGAAGAAAGGTGCTTTAAGTGACTTTGAACGTGGCATGGTTGTTGGTGCCAGACGGGCTGGTCTGCGTATTTCAGAAACTGCTGATCTACTGGGATTTTCACGCACAATCATCTCTAGGGTTTACAGAGAATGGTCCAAAAAGATAGAAAGGCAACAGTAACTCAAATAACCACTCGTTACAACTGAGGTATGCAGAAGAGCATCTTTGAACACACAACACGTCCAACCTTGAGGCGGATGGGCTACAGCAGCAGAAGACCACACCGGGTGCCACTCCTGTCAGCTAAGAACAGGAAACTGAGGCTACAATTCGCACAGGTTCACCAAAATTGAACAAATAGAAGATTGGAAAAACATTGCCTGGTCTGATGAGTCTCGATTTTTGCTGCTACATTCGGATGGTAGGGTCAGAATTTGGTGTCAACACCATGAAAGCATGGATCCATCCTGCCTTGTATCAACGGTTCAGGCTGGTGGTGGTGGTGTAATGGTGTGTAGGATATTTTCTTGGCACACTTTGGGCTCATTAGTACCAATTGAGCATCGTGTCAACGCCATTGTTGCTGATCATGTCTATCCCTTTATGACCACACTGTACCCATCTTCTGATGGCTACTTCCAGCAGGATAACGCACCATGTCATAAAGCGCGAATCATCTCAGACTGGTTTCTTGAAGATGACAATGAGTTCACTGTACTCAAATGGCCTCCACAGTCACCAGATCTCAATCCAATAGAGCACCTTTGGGATGTGGTGGAACGGGAGATTCGCATCATGGATGTGCAGCCGACAAATCTGCAGCAACTGCGTGATATGGACCAAAATCTCTGAGGAATATTTCCAGTACCTTGTTGAATCTATGCCACGGAGGATTAAGGCAGTTCTGAAGGCAAAAGGGGGTCCAACCCGATACTAGTAAGGTGTACCTAATAAAGTGGCCGGTGAGTGTATTAAAGTGGCGTGTGTTTGTGTGTTGTGTGTGTAAGAGAGAGAGAGAGAAAGGGTGTGTGTCTCTGTGTGAGTGTGTTTGTGTGAGAAAGAGAGAGAGAGAGAGAGAAAGAGGATGTCAGTGTGTGTGTCTGTGTGTGTTTTTATGTGTGAGAAAGAGAGAGCAAGAGTGTGAGAGGGCGTGTGTGTGTGAGTGAGGGAGTGAGTGTGTGTTTACATGTTTGTGTGAGAGAGATAGAAAGTGTGTGTGTCCGTGTATGTGTGTGTGTTTATGTGTGAGAAAGACAGAGAGAGACAGTGTGATTGTGTGTGCGAGAATGCGTGTGTGCATGTGTGTGCTTTTGCGTGAGAAAGAGAGAGACAGTGTGAAATAGGGTGTGTGAGTGTGTGTGCAAATACGTGTATTTGTGCGTGTGTGTGTGAGTGTGTGAAAAAAAGAGAACGAGCGTGTGAAATTGTGTGTGTGTATGTGAGAAAGAGAAAGTGTGCGCATGTGTGTGTGTGTGTGAGAGAGAGAGGGTATGTGTTCAGTTGTGTGTCTATGTGAGAGAGAAGGAGATAGAGGGAGTGTGTGTGTGACTGTGTGAGTGCGTGTGTATGCGTGCATTTTTGTGTGTGCGTGTGTGTATGGATGTTTATATGTGTGTAAGCATGCATGTATGTGTATATTTGTACATATATGTGTGTGTGTGTGTGTGTGTGTGTTAATAACAGTCTCTTCTTGGAGCCTCATTCTGTCTGCTGAGCTCAGGTTAGTCTCTCTCTGCTGTGTTCGAGAGAGAGAAAAAGCTCTTCTGAATAGTTCAAGTTCAATTATTTTGTTCCGCGCTGCTAAAAGATGAATTTACTTGAGATTAAAGCCGTAGCTCAGCCCAAAAATTGAATATTTTATCACACGTTGGCGTGGCTTTCTTGTCACTGGAGCTTGACTGCTGGATGTCTTATTACTCATGTTTTATTAAGATTTGCTCTGAAGGTTTTCTTTGAGCTCTTTCTGGAACGTTTTGACCCTTTGATCAAAGATTAGCTGGTTGTGTTGTTTTCATATATAAATATAAATCACAGGGTGGTGTGGTGGCGCAGTGGGTAGCGCTGTTGCCTCACAGCAAGAAGGTCGCTGGTTCGAGTCCTGGCTGGGTCAGTTGGCATTTCTGTGTGGAGTTTGCATGTTCTCCCAGTGTTGGCGTGGGTTTCCTCCAAAGACATGCGCTATAGGTGAACTGGGTAGGCTAAATTGTCTGAAGTGTAAGTGTGTGCATGCATCCGCTGCGTAAAACATATGCTGGATAAGTTGGCGGTTCATTCCGCTGTGGAGACCCCTGATTAATAAAGGGACTAAGCTGAAAAGAAAATGAATGAATGAAGTATAAATCACAAATATTTAATTGTAAATTTTTTAATTGTTAAAATTTTGTTTTATTACATTTTTTTTTAGATATTATTCTAAATATGAACTCCAAATATCATACATATGTTTATATTTTCTTTTACTGAAGTACATATATCATTATATTTTTTGCTGATCTCTGTGGTGATGAAATTAATTAATAATAATAAATTAATAAAATATACAGATTTTAGGGAGGTATAAATAGATTTTAAAAATAAATTAATTTAATTAAATTTTTTATTTTATTTTATTTTTTACTTTTATTGAAACAAATAAAAACAAGCAGTCAGTGATATAAAAATGTTTATTATCTCTGTGGTGATTAAATTGATTAATAATAATACATTAATAGCATATACAGAAGGTAAAAATGGATTCTAATTATTTTATTTTATTTTATTTTTAAAAATCACCTTTATAGCTAAATAAATTTGTAGTCAGTGAAATAAAAATGCTTAAATTTTTACAAATATTTGTTTTAAAGGTATAAAAGTGTAATAATTTTTTTTTTTTTATTCTTGTGTTTATTTATTTCAGTTTATTTATTTATTTGTTTATTATTTATAATATTCATTCATTTTCTTCTCGGCTTAGTCCCTTTATTAATCTGGGGTCGCCACAGCGGAATGAACCGCCAACTTATCCAGCAGATGTTTTACACAACGAATGCCCTTCCAGCTGCAACCCAGTACTGGGAAACACCCATACACTCTCACATTCACACACATACACAACGGCCAATTTAGTTAATTCAATCCACCTATAGAGCATGTCTTTTGACTGTGAGGGAACTGTGAGCACCCGGAGGAAACCCAGGCCAACACGGGGAGAACATGCAAACGCCACACAGAAATGCCAACTGACCCAGCCGGGGCTCGAACCAGCGACCTTCTTGCTGTGAGGCGATCGTGCTACCCACATTTATTAAACATTTATTTATTATTTATTATAACACATTTCAGTTTATTTCTTTATTTATTCCTTATTGTAATATATATATATATATATTTTTTTTTTATACTTCTGTTTATTTATTTCAATTTATTTATTTATTATAACAATTATTTGTTTGTTTATTTATTTTAAAAAATATATATATTATTTATTATAACACATCTCAACTTATTTGTTAATTTATTCCTTATGTTTATATGCCTTTATATTACTTTGTTCACAAATTACCTCAAAATTGCAAACCTTCTTGGCATCTGGTAGAGAAACAAACAATTAAACTATCCCACCAATATCTACAGGACTCTGGAGATCTTTAATTTGCGGTCAGAGAGTCCTGTATGTGAAACAGGACCATATTTTAGACTGGACACTGAGATTTACCTTGTAAAAGCAGCAGGACATCCGGTCTCCCTTTTTCATGTGTTTTTATAATGAGCAGAGTCAGTCTATATTTACCACATTCAGCTCCTGCAACACTTCAGTCTTTCTCTCCTTCATCTTTTTCTTCACACTCTTCTGTTTTTTTCACCTTCAGCTGTTTCTGTCCTCAAACCACTGTCTGCTCTAGTAACCTCATCCTATCGCCTAGCAACCAGAAGTCACATGACCTTACATCGCCACACCCTTTGCATTATAAATTCAGTTTCCAGCTCTTGTGCATCATATGTGAGGGTGCGTTTAAAATGTGTAAAATGTTAATATGTCATCTTAATGGGTGGTTGTTTAATGCAGTTTTATTTTTTGTTATTTATTTTATTTTATTTTATTTCACTTTGAAGATATTTTATGGATTTATCAAGCACAGCCAGAGGTTATTTATTTATTTATTTATTTATTTATTTATTTATTTTACCAGGGATAGGTAATTTATTTTGTTGATCTTAATCATAGCCCATATTTTATTTTATTTTATTTTATGTATTTTTTTATTTATTATTTTACTTTGATGATATTTTACTGATCCATCTAGAACAATGGTTGTTTTTAATTTTTTTTATTTATTAGATTTTTTTTTACAGATTATATATTTTATTTTATTTTAGTAATTTATTTTAGGCTGCACGGTGGCGCAGTGGGTAGCACGTTCGCCTCACAGCAAGAAGGTCGCTGGTTCGAGCCTCGGCTGGGTCAGTTGGCGTATCTGTGTGGAGTTTGCATGTGCTCCCTGTGTTCGCATGGGTTTCCTCCGGGTGCTCCGGTTTCTCCCACAAGTCCAAAAACATGCAATACAGGTGAATTGGGTAGGCTAAATTGTAGTGTATGTGTGTGAATGAGTGTATATGGATGTTTCCCAGTGATGGGTTGCAGCTGGAAGGGCATCCGCTGCGTAAAACATATGCTGGATAAGTTGGCGGTTCATTCTGCTGTGGCGACCCCAGATAAATAAAGGGACTAAGCCGAAAAGAAAATGAATGAATGAATAATTTATTTTATTTATATTTATTTTTATTTATTTATTTATTATTATTATTATTATTGTTTTTTACAATGGTTAGATCATTTATTTTCAAGATATTTTGTTGATCTCAATCATATTTTATTTTATGTTATTTTATTTTATTATTATTTTTTTTTCACTTTGATGATATTTTACTGATCCATCAATAATAGTGGTTGTTTTTTATAATTTTTTACTAATTATTTTTAGGTTTTATTTAATTTTAATTGTTTTTACGCAGATTTGATATTTTGTTTTGTTTTCAAACTTTGTCAAGACATTTTTTCTTCTCAATTTTAGCCCATGGTTTATTTAATTTAATTTAATTTAATTTTATTTTATTTTATTTTATTTTATTTTATTTTATTTTATTTTATTTTACATTTTTTTTATAGTTTTATTTATTAATTTATTTTTAAATATATTTTATTTTATGTATTTTTTGTTAATTAATTTACTTTTTAAAGATATTTTATAAAAAGTTGACCAAATATTTGGGGCGACATGGTGGCTCAGTGGTTAGCACTGTCGCCTCCCAGCAAGAAGATTGCTGGTTTGAGTCCCAGCTGGGTCAGTTGGCATTTCTGTGTGGAGTTTGCATGTTCTCCCCGTGTTGGCGTGGGTTTCCTCTGGGTGCTCCGGTTTCCCCCACAGTCCAAACACATGCGCTATAGGTGAATTGAATAAACTAAATTGGTCGTAGTGCATGAGTGTGTGTGAATGAGTGTGTATGGGTGTTTCCTAGTGATGGGTTGCAACTGGAAGGGCATCCGCTGCGTAAAACATATGCTGGATAAGTTGGCGGTTCATTCCGCTGTGGCGACCCCTGATTAATAAAGGGACTAAGCCAAAAAGAAAATGAATGAATGAATAATCAAATATTTGATTACAGTTAGATTAAACAATGAAATATGTGCATATGGCTGCATCTTGTGAGTAAACCAAACGTTATGGGGCGGTACTGCTGACTGCTCGTCTCCATAGGGATGTAGCGAGACCAGTTTGATCAGTAGATCACAACATACGGCGTCAGACTTGGGACATGGAGTGAACTGGGATTCGAGTCTGGCAAAGGACAGTTCCAGAAACCAAGTAAAATGAAACCAAAAATACTGAAGAAAGACACTGCCGAACTGCAGCTGAAGTGACACCCGAAATTACATGAAACTCCAGAGGAAATATTGGAAATCATGGTGACATAATGACATTAATCGATATGATAACATGTAAAATGGGATCATGAAAGGAACATTCTAAAAGCAACACATATATACACCTTAATCATATCATTGTCTTATTCAGATTAAGGTAAATAATTAGATTGCTGATGTCCATGTAAACATAGTCAGTGTATTGATGTGCATGTAAATGTGTTGAGTGAGTCAATCTGTGGTGTTGAACAGGTCAGTCTCAGTGTTGTGTGCTCTAATGTCAGATTATTAGTCTTCATTAGTGTCCTTCTAGAGTCTGAGCTGGGGTTAATTGACAAGCTGTCTGGGTCATTCGCCATGGCAACCAGTAATTAACCTCTCACCTTCTGACGACTGACAGGTTTAGGATTTGACAAACAGCAGCCCTTACACAAACACACACACATTCACCACAGGAGCGTTGAGTATGAGTCAAATTTGTGAAGCTGTGAAATATTTCTTTACAATTACATCAGAAATTACATCCTTCCTTAATTCTTTCATTTCCTTCAATTCCTCCTTCCTTCCTCTCATTCTGTCTTCCTTTCTTCCTTCCTTCCTTCCTTCCTTCCTTCCTTCCTTCCTTCCTTCCTTCCTTCCTTC
>CAIGQV010019186.1:4789625-4831209 GCA_903798115.1 Danio jaintianensis | reverse complement strand
CTGCTGTTAAAAACTAGCCTAGAGCATGTCTGCTGTTAAAAACTAGCCTAGAGCATGTCTGCTGTTAAAAACTAGCCTAGAGCACGTCTGCTGTTAAAAACTAGTCTAGAGCACCGTCTGCTGTTAAAAACTAACCTATAGCATGTCTGTTGTTAAAAACTAGCCTAGAGCACCGTCTGCTGTTAAAAACTAGCCTAGAGCGCCGTCTGCTGTTAAAAACTAGCCTAGAGGGCAGTCTGCTGTTAAAAACTAGTCTAGAGCGCCGTCTGCTGTTAAAAACAAGCCTAGAGTGCTGTCTGGTGTTAAAAACTAGTCTAGAGTGCTGTCTGCTGTTAAAAACTAGCCTAGAGCGTTGTTGCTGTTAATAACTAGTCTAGAGCGCCGTCTGCTATTAAAAACAAGCCTAGAGTGTTGTCTGCTGTTCAAATCTAGCCTAGAGCGCCATCTGCTGTTAAAAACTTGCCTAGAGTGAAACCAACTAAAGCCAACTAAATCATTCATTTGTTTTTCAAACCATTAATATCAATGCATTAATATCAAACAACAGACAACACATTAATATCAAATTTCTCAAAGACAGTGAGAGATTATTGCACAATTTTATGTGATTATCAGTTTTATTAACCAAGCATTATCCTCACATGTAGATATGGTGAATTTGGAGAGTTATGACAGCGAGGGACCACACACACCGGAGACGGACGACTCAGCTGAAGTGAGTGTACTGTATATAGCTAAGTGTGTTGTTTTGTAATAAGCAAAAAGATTGCATTGGATTATAATATTCACCTGTTTGTTATTTGAAGGGGACCTATTATGCAAACCAAATTTTTACATGGTGTTTCAACACACACAGAACTACATTGTGTGTGTGTATAAATGACCAGTGGAAAAATCCAAATGCTAGTAATCCCAAAAAAATCAAAAGCAAACTCTGGAAAAAAGCTGTTCCAGATTTCCTCCTGCTGTGATGTCATAAGCCACGATTGAGGCAAATATTAGGGCGATTGTACATTCTGGTTGTACAAATTGGTGTTGTGCAGCGATAATTCGCCTCTATTCATGTATCTGCATTTATTTTGTATGTAATTTGCTCGCACAAATACTTGCGCGTTTGGTGTAAACTCAGTTCATTTGGATTTAAAGAGACACACACGCAACACATGTTTTTGCTACTGGTCAAAAATTAACATATTCAGATTTTTATAATAAATGATCCGTGAGGTATTTGAAGCTGAAAGTTCACATTCCATCATAATAATACATCTTGTAAAAAGAGGCTTAACAGGTCCACTTTAAAAAATTAGGTGTGTTTCAAGCATTGAGTGTGTAAAAAAAAACACAGGCTCATTGTGGATATGTAACCAGGTCTACATTTCTGGGAAACCACAAATATGTACCTGGGGCTACGTTTGGCTACATTTGGCTGTAAAATGAACGATACAGGGTGGTATTCTTTTTCGCGCTACCGCTGACCGCTTACCTCTGTATGGACAGCTTTTCTGGTGTTACCAGTTTGCCCAATAGCTAGCCACGTACAGTGATGAACTTGGATTGCACCGCGATTACTGTGATGATATTCTATATTGCTTTTGAAAACACTATCAGTTAGGGTTGTCACGATACTGGAATTCGGTACCAATCGATACTGAAATTTTAAAAACGTCCGTTTCAAAGTCGTGATTCATCAGCGGATCGCTCGTATGTCAGCTTATAGACAAACCAGCTGATCGATGTGACTTTGAAACACTCCAGTATCCCTGTATTTGTGGTTACGCTCAGTATACAGCGGTGAGTTTGGTGAAGTTATGACCTTCACTGCCAATCACAGTCATTTCTGTTGAACACGTGAACACACTGGCAAATCAGCGCTGTTTAAGAACTGCAAATGTTTTCGGGAAACGGACGTTTTTAAATTGGTACCGAATTCCAGTATCGTGACAATACTACTATCAGTTCGGTTTAGGGAAGGGGTGTGTGGGTGAGTCCACAGCAAGCTGGTCAGCTGAAGTGTATATTGCGGCCTATAATGGATTTAGCCAAGAAGAGGATGCCCAAATGGCATGTAAGAGAGAAATCAGAGACCATCAAAAATGTACACAGCGAAAACAAAAACTCCAAGCTGATGTAGCTCGGGTTTGTATTTCATGGTCCCCAGAAATGCAGACCTGTGTACTTATCCGCGATGAGCCTGTGTTAAAAAAAAAAACAGAACAGGTTGTGTTATATGAGCTTACAATTTTCTAAATCTTTAACATGGACAGATATTTTTAATTAAAGACTTGCAACACCTCCGCATTAGCAGGGATCCAGGATGAAAGCGATAGACATAAAAAGGCATAGGGAGTGAAATTAGGTTCCAGTCGACTTGTTTCCCAAGTCACACTTTGATCTGTGTGTTTCTCTCAGGGGAAGCTCAAAGCCATCAAACCGCCCTGTGAATCCGACTTTCAGACTATCAAACTCATCAGCAACGGAGCGTATGGGTGAGAATACGCTAAAATCGTTATTTACTCTGAAATCGCTCAAAGCCATAGTGTAAATATGGATAAAGCAGATTTCTGTCTATCTATCTTTCTCTCATTGCGATTGTAGAGCTGTGTATTTGGTCAGGCACAGAGAAACTCGACAGCGCTTTGCCATAAAGAAGATCAACAAACAAAACCTGATCCTGCGGAACCAGATCGAGCAGGCGTTCGTGGAGCGGGACATCCTGACCTTCGCTGAAAACCCCTTCGTGGTCAGCATGTTCTGTTCTTTTGAGACGCGCCGTCACCTGTGCATGGTTATGGAGTACGTGGAGGGTACGGCATTAAAGAATTTCAGCAATCTGATTCCAAATTAACGTTATTCAGCTGTATTGAAATTTTATCCGTTTTCTGATCTAGGTGGCGACTGTGCGACTCTGCTGAAGAATATCGGAGCACTTCCGGTGGATATGGCTCGGATGTACTTTGCCGAGACCGTTTTGGCACTGGAGTATATTCATAATTATGGCATCGTGCACCGGGACCTGAAACCAGACAAGTAAGTTGCTGAATGACCTCCCCCTGCTGGAGTGGAGCTGAAGTATTATAGTGAATGTAAAATGTGCATTTAGATTTCCACTTATTACATGGGCTCCAGACTTATGCAATCCATAAATATCTTATGTAGGCTACACTATATGATATACATTACAGTCATGGAATTTCTGGAATTTTATGGCATTTTAAAAGGCTCTATAACAAACATTTGAAGCCTGATAAAGACATCCAAAAATAGGTCTAACAGGAGTCTTTAAGTTAATATTTTCAAGACAAAATGTCCCCAAACACACATACTAACTAATATATATTGCTATATTGATTACTATGTGTGTTTGGGGACATTTTGTCTTGAAACAATTAACTTAAAGACTCCTGTTAGACCTATTTTTGACTGTCTCCGCCTCCTGAATCATACATTCAGCCTAGTTTTTATCTTTTTTTGTGTGTTTACTCTACTATGTTACATAAACATTTACATTAAACATCTATTTTATGTATTATTAGTAATTTCAGTAATAAAAAAATGCATTTTGGGTCTTTCCCTACATTCTGGTCATCTCTGTTAGATTGGTTTTAAAAAGGCAGTACAATCTGTAAAGAATTGATTTCCTGCAAGTGATGTCACTTCCTCTGGTAGGAAACTCTAGAAGGCATTGATCTCTCATTAATTTGTACAAAATGTTGAGGATACACCAATAGTAGATTAATTAAATGTTAACTCTGTTACTGTTATATTTTAGTGAATTTCTCATTCACTTTAAAAAATATATTATATGAGTTTAATTGGTTGTTATCAGGAAATAACATACCTTGGAATGTCATGATTGACCAATCAGAATTAAGTATTCTGTATGGTAATCTTGATTGTCACTCACGTATATCAAAACATAGGCTCATTCTGAAAACGTAGCCCTATATACATTTCTGAATATCGCAAATTATGTAGCGAGAGGAATGTATGGCTGCATTTCGTCTTTAAAACGAACGCTACAGGGCGTATGATGCCGTTCCTTTTAGCGCTTACCAGCTGACCGCTTACCTCCGTGTGGACGGTTTTTCTGCTGTTACCAGTTTGTCCGGTGGCTCGCCGCATACGTCAAGGATTTGATCGCTGGTCAGTCGGTGCTTTTTAAAACACTATCGGTTGGGTTTATGGAAGGGGGTGGGTGGGGTTGGTCAGTCAGTCAGTCAGTCAACAGTGGCTTCTAGTGGATTTATGCGAGAACAGCAGGCGCGAATGGCACTCGCGAGAGAAATTTGAGATTTCAAAAAGCGTACACAGCGGCCTCTGGTGGATTCGCAAAAACAAAAACTGCAATAAAACGTACCTCCTGGGACCTATTTGGCACTCTCGAGAAATGTATATAGGGGTACGTAATCAGAATGAGCCTGGGTTAGTATATCTTGCATGTCTGTCTTGAACAAATTGATTCCCCTGTAGAGAAAAATAATGAATGAGATTTTAACTTCCATAACTGATCGCGGCGCACCATTACAAGGTGTTAAACAGATGGCAAAGCGTACAGCTCATCATGTCATCTATTTCTGAAGCGAATTTTCACGGCTCATGCTTTTTTCTTCACAGTCTGTTGATCACATCAATGGGTCACATTAAGCTGACTGATTTCGGCCTGTCAAAGATGGGACTCATGAATCTCACCACTAACCTGTATGAGGGACACATCGAGAAGGATGCCAGGGAGTTCCTGGATAAACAGGTAAGGTCGATGCTAGCTTTTGTGATGGCGTCAGGCAGTACTGTACTGGTCGACAGATTGCACTATTTTTGTCTTTCTTTTTTATTCCTTTAAAGTCCACTTGAAGTTAAATTTTACAATGTTTATTTTGCTCGCTCACATTGTTATTCTTAACGTATTTGACTCGAGGTCTTTTTCCTTCACTTTGGTCAATTGGTGAAGTTTTGTTCCTCGCCACTGTCGCCACTGGCTTGCTTGGTTTGGGATATGTGGGGCTGCGCATCGATGGATTTGCTCTTCAGTGTTTGGACTTTCAGCAGTGAAAATTAATCCACACTAAACTGAACTTCAACTCTGAAAACTGAACTGACACAGTTTCAGTTTACTAGAATTTCTATGTTAAGCTGCTTTGACACAATCTACATTGTAAAAGCGCTATACAAATAATAAAGATGAATTAGATAAGGTGAGTAACTAATCCATGAAAATTAATCCATTGAAGAAAATTGCTTGTTTTGGTAATCTTCAATAAAAAGTCTGCTCATTTGCTTCCGCGTTTGGAGTGGCGGTCCTACTGTTGACGTCAATCTGAGGGTTTCCATAACAACTGCATATTAATACCCTCTTTTACCATTAAATTTGCTGTGAGGGAATAATGCGGGGAAAAAAGGCCCCGCCCCTATTCAATATTCTGTTTCAGTTGGAAGTACACTGAAATAAAACTCAATATACTCTTAGCAACTTTTTTAGCAACTTAGCAAGTTCACATGGACTTTATTAAGGGTGTGTGTCCACCGAAGCATCTTCTCTCAAGCTGAACATTTGTTTTCAAATACCACGCAACTGTCATCAAATAATCTGCTTAAGACTTTCAACTTGTAATGGTAAAGCTGTATCATAGCAACCGACTGAAAAAACACTGCGCTTAAACTGCAGCGCAAGAAAACGCTTCGGTGGACACCCATCCTTAAACCAGTTTTAACACGTTTAAAAAATGTTTTTATTTATTTTAATTCTTTGTTGTTTTTATTTCTTATACTTATTGTGCGTTTCTGTTTTCCCTCACAGTCGAAAGACATATGATATAGGTGTAGTATTGGAGAAACTAATTTGGCTGTTGTGTCAATGGCGTAGTTTTGGTTTGAACATTGCGGGGGGATTTTAAGTGCAGGTGTGCTTGATTGATTGATTTATTTTTAATTACCACTTTTACAACTAGATATTAGGGGTTGTAATTGCAAGTGTTAATTCTTGGGGAGTTGCAGCTGGAAGGGCATCCGCTGTGTAAAATATATGCCGGAATAGTTGCCGGTTCATTACGCTGTGGTGACCTCTAAAATAGAAGTCAAGGGAAACTGAATGAATGTATGAATCTTGGAGGGGTTACCTCCTGCCTACCCTTCCCACAAACTACACCCCTGCATAGTGTATGAGTGTGTGTGTGAATGGGAGAGTGTGTATGGATGTTTCCCAGTACTGAGGTTTCACGAGTTAGTGTCCTCTCAGTCCTGGGCTGGAAGGCAATCCGCATAAAAACATAGTCCAGAGTAATTGGTGGTTCATTCCGCTGTGGCGACCCCTGATAAATCACTAAATGGCCTAGGACCTCAATACATTACATATACGCCCACTGAATACAAACCTAAGAGGTCACTCAGACCATTAGGATCAAGTAAATTAGAAATTCCATGAGTTTAGTTAAACCAGGGTGAATCCGCCTTCAGCTACTGCGCCCCCTACTGCTGGAATCAGCTTCCAGAAAGATCAGATGTGCTCCAACATTGGGCACATTCAAATCAAGACTTAAAACACATCTGTTTAGCTTTTTACTGAATGAGCACTGTGCTATGTCCGACAGATCGCACTAGTATGTCTTCATGTTTCTTTTATTCTTGTTTATGTAAAGCACTTTGAATTACCACTGTGTATGAATTGTGCTATATAAATACACTTGTCTTGCCTAATTTCGGTCTCAGGTTTGCGGGACACCAGAGTATATCGCTCCAGAGGTCATTCTCAGGCAGGGCTATGGGAAACCCGTGGACTGGTGGGCCATGGGAATCATCCTTTATGAATTCCTAGTGGGCTGCGTGCCGTTTTTCGGAGATACTCCTGAGGAGCTGTTTGGTCAGGTGATCACAGGTGAGTCTGAAACCGATTACTTGTTCACTCATTCTTGTTAATTCACATTAACACACTGGTTTATTTCTTCAGCTTATTTTGCAATGTGGAAGTAATCTCTTTTAGGTAACACTTTAATTTAAGGTGACGTAGTTTTACATGTTCCATGCACATACTATAGTAATGTCTTATGAAGTGCATGTAATTAATTAATATTACTATTAATATTATTAACCATTAACATAATTGTCACATATACAATATTATTATTTCATATTTCTATTATTAGTTGAATAAATAGTTACACTGTAACTACACCACCATAAAATAAAGTGTAACCCTTGTTTATGTAGTCAAGACTTTAGATTTATTTATTTATGATGTAAATGACTAGGAATTTAAAAAATCACTACTAAAATTAAAATGATCAGTTTACCAGAACTATAAATAAGAAAAATATAGTCAGTTATATAGATATAATATAAAATATAAATTAATCGAAATAATCTAAGAAATGTCTATCAACAAGAACCTTCACGAGTGTGTGAACGTGTTATTTAATATTTTCCTAGAGAGACGGTTTAGGTAATCCTGTCGTGAATTATGAATTCAATTTGCTGTCTCTGGTGTTCATGTTTTTTTTTTTTATTTTGCTGTTTCTCGACCTAGCGATGGATTTTGGGATTACACTAGCACTTCAAATAGTGTACATCAGATGTACACTGAAATCAGAATGGATTGTGGGTAAAAAGTAGTGAATGAGGTGAATTTGGTGTGGCCTAGAGGGTATACAGCTGTGGACGGACGTTAACGATAATTATTTATATTATTAAAACAATACAATTACTGTACAATAATAATTACTGTTTTACATTACTGTGAGGGGTAGGTTTAAGGTTGGGATATTGGTAGATGTTAATAAAATACAAACAACGAGTAATTTAATAAATATTATAAATAATTCTCATTATAATGACTGTTTTTGCATTACTGTGAGGGGTAGGTTTAGGGTTGGGATGTTGGTAGATTACTGAGGGGTAGGTGTCTTAATAAAATACAATTAATTTAATAAGTAATATCAATAATTCTTGTTAACTTCCGGCTGCAGCTGTATCCCTTCTACCTACAACCGTGATGGACACCACAACCAAATGGCAGACACTCTCTATAGGGCACTATAGTGTATAGGGAGCAATTTTGGACACTTTTGAGCTTGAATCCTAATCCTAATCATCATGTCCTGACATATCTCTGGCTTCAAAAGCAACACCTGTGCTATAAAATGTTATGAAGCGCTTCAGTGTTGTGTGTATGTGTGTGTGCATGTGTATAGATGATATTGAATGGCCCAATGGAGATGAAGCACTGCCTGCTGACGCTCAGAGCCTGATTTCGGCCCTGCTGCAAACCAACCCACTGGTGCGACTGGGCACAGGTACACATCCATCAGAAACACACAGTTTGCACCTACTATTAAAGGGATAGTTCACAAAAAAATTTACTCACACTTCAGTGGTTCTAAACTTTTTCTTTCTTCTGATTTCTTTTATCTTTGCCATGATGACAGTACATAATATTTTACTAGATATTTTTCAAGATACTAGTATTCAGCTTAAAGTGCAATTTAAAGGCTTAACTAGGTTAATTAGGCAAGTTAGGGTAATTAGGCAAGTCATTGTGTAACAGTGGTTTGTTCTGTGGACAATCAGGAAGAAAATATTGCTTAATGGAGCTAAAATGGTTTTAAAAAAAATTAAAAACTGCTTTTATTCAAGCCAAAATAAAGCAAATAAGACTTTCTCCGGAAGTAAAAATATTATAGGAAATACTGTGAAACATTCCTTGTGCTGTTAAACATCATTTGGGAAATATTTGAAAAAGAAAAAAATTTACAGGAGGGCGAATAATTTTGACTTTAACTGTATATCATTTTGTGTTTGATAGAAGAAAGAACCTTAAACAGGCTTCATTTTTGGGTCTCTTTATGATGTGTTTTTGCCAATCTGTTGGGTGATGCTGAAATACTGGTGTAAACTGGGTCTAAAATGTGTTGTGTTTATCCACTTTAGACCACTTCCAAAGGTAATTGAAAACACATTTGATCAGATTGCATTCCAACACATTTTAATGCATGTCACTGCACCTCTGATCACTCAGAGCACTCAAAAAACACACGCTAATGTGTAGTTTAGACCTAAAAACGCACAAAACAGAGGCTGAAATTTACAGGAAACGTGTCTCTTTGCTATAGTTTCAGCTGTGTGCAGTCTAAATTTATCACATTTATATAACCTGTCAAAAAAACTTCACCAAGTCAACATGAATTTTAATTGGATCCTTATTATTTTAAAACTTGTTCTCTGTGATACTGTGAACGATTCAATGGTGCGTATTATAAGTAAAAGAAAAAAGTGGAATTTGACCACTGTTAAAAAGTTTGGGGTCTGTTGTTAAAAGAAACAGTGCTGCATGTATTTAATTATAAATACAGTAAAACTGTGGAATATTATTGATAATATGTCATAAGTTTTCTATTTTAGTATATATTAAAAATCAATGTTGAATTTTCAGCATCATAACTCCAATCTGCACTTGATCATTCTTTTGAAATCATATTTTGTAAGAGTTTTGCTGCTTAATATTTTTTCTGGAAACTTTATTTAGCCTTCTTTGATAAATATAAGATGCCAAAGAAGACATTTGATTAAAAAATACGCATTTTTATTAACATTATAAACGTATTTGCAGTCATTTTTAATCAATTTAAAGCAATAATTAACGCACACACACACGCGCGCACGCACACACACACACACACATGTTTGTTTTTGTGAAAAGTGGGGACATTACATAGGTTTCCATTGATTTTATACAGCACAAACCGTATTTGGTATTGCCCTAACCCCACCCTACCCCTAAACCCAACCATCACAGGAAACAGTGTACAGCTTTACTCTCTGATTAAACTCATTCTGTGTGATTTATAAGCTTTTTGAGAAATGAGGACGTCAGCTGTGTCCTCATATTTCACCTCCTTTTTGTAATACCTGTGTCATACCTATGTCATTATACAGATTTGTGTCCTGACATGTCACAAAAACACGTACACACACACACACACACACAAACTGTCTTCATTTACTCTCCCTTGAGTTTTTTTTTGTTCTTTTGAACCAAAAAGGACATATTTTGAAGAATGTTTGAAACCTACTTCCATGGTAGGAAAAAAAATCTATGGAAGTCAATGGTTACCGGTTTCAAACTACAAAAAAACTCAAGAGTGAGTAAATGAAGACATCATTTTCATTTTTTGTGTGAACTATCCCTTTAATTCAGTTCTTTAAGGGGACCTATTATGCCCCTGTTTACAAGATGTAAAATACGTCTCTGACATCCCTAGAGTGTGTATGTGAAGTTTCAGCTCAAAATACCCCACAAATCATTTTTATAACTCTTTGAAACTGCCCCTTTTAGGCTTTGATCCACACTGTGCCGTTTTGGTGACTGTCACTTTAAATTCAAATGAGGTTGTGCTCTTTTCAAAAGAGGGTGGAGCTATAAATGCCTATGTGTCACCATAGCAGCAGATTCAAAACTCTAATGGTAGATGGCTGCTTCTCACTCAGGGCTGTTTATGCTAATGAGGGAGAGATCATCACTAATGGGCGGGGCTTTCCCCCTCTGATGACACGTACAAAGGGAGAATGTCAATTAAAGTGTTTCTGCAGATTGTGTTTATCAAGTGTGATTATAAAAAATAGACTTAAATTCCATTTTACCATTAGGCTGGTTATATTCACACATTGTTGCCACACACTGTGTTTAAACCCCTTATAAAAGTGATTTTTGCATAATAGGTCCTCTTTAAGTTAATTTATTTAATAATCTTTTTCCAGGATTTCTTGTATAGACTTACATCTCTTTACATCTGAACAGGTGGTGCGTTCGAAGTGAGGCAGCACTCATTTTTCTCAGGACTGGACTGGAACAGTTTGCTCCGGCAGAAGGCAGAGTTCATCCCTCATCTGGAGTCTGAAGAGGACACCAGCTACTTCGACAGTGAGGACACTCGCATTAGTCTGTCCTTGATGGTCATCACTCTATATCTCTCACCATCATCTCTCGCTCTCTCTGTCTCAGCTCGCTCTGAACGCTATCGCCACATCAACTCCTACGATGAGGACGACACCAATGACGACGAGCCCGTGGAGATCAGTCAGTTCTCTTCCTGCTCGCCGCGCTTCAGCAAGGTCAGTCTGACACGTGTTCGCATTCAAATTTCATGCTTCCACACACTGAAATACTGACCGAAATTGGCTACTACTCGAGTAGGTATTTACTACACTACATTTACTACTTTCTAACTGTTGTGAATTTACTACACGGGGGGGCTTGTTGTTGTCGCAGAAGAAAGGGAAGAGCGGGGGGTGTCGCAGACGAAAGTGAAGACGGTTGGTGAGTTGCGGAAGAAAGTGAAGAGCGGGCGGGGAGTGGTGCGTTTGAGGAGGGGGATCGGTAAAATGAGGATCCGGATCCGGCTTGTTCCGGCACAAATTAAGTCCTGCGTACTACATCCGCCATTTGTCATGATCACGTTACCTAGGCTGCGTCCGAAACCGCATACTTCCATACTATATAGTACGCTAAAATCAGTATGCGATCCGAGTTGTATGTTTGAATTTGCAGTATTCAAAAAACAGTATGCGAGAAGTACCCGTATGACCTACTACTTCCGGCGAGATTCTGAAGTGCGCATCCCATGCATGCTGCACTATCCCATGTGGTTAGTCACGTGATCATGACAAAATGGCGGATGTAGTACGTCTGAATTCCATTCATACTGCTCACATTCATACTGTATAGAACGTACTTTTCTAACGGCGGAGTAGAACGTTTGAATTCAAATGCAGTACCTACTGAGTAGTAGGCGGTTTCGGACGCAGCCCTACCTTCGTCAGTTGCGTTGCTTCACTCCCATTCATAAATTCTCTCGCATGGCATCATGGGATAGTGTAGTGTCCATCGAATGCACACTTCAAATCTCGCCAGAAGTAGTAGTTTTAAAATTTTTCTAGTATTCAAACTGTTTTTTGAATACTATAAAATCGGACTCAGCTCGCATACTGTTTTTAGCGTACTATATAGTATGGAAGTGTGTGATTTTGAACGCAGCAACTGTGTCATGCTAATGCACAGTGAACACATATTATCTGTTTGGAAACAAGGTCTACCTTGACCTTCCAACCCTGTAGTTGTAGCTGAGACCTGTAAAAGGTAAGAGAAGATGCTGTTGCTTCTCGAGGAAGAATAGATTAAATGAACACCATTGGTTTTGATCATATGATTGTGTTTACAAGTGCTAAGGAAGTTTAGATTTGTAATCAGATTTTGGTTTAGACCAATCACAACAGACTGGGCTGGATCCGACCAATCAGAGCAGAATGTACTCTTGGAAAGAAGGGGTTTATAGACATGGGATTCCCAGGACTCCCTGGAAGAGGAGACTTCTGTTTATCGCAATGGGATCTTCCTGGAAGAATTAAAGATAGACCAATAGATAGATAGATAGATAGATAGATGATAGATAGATAGATAGATAGATAGATAGATAGATAGATAGATAGATAGATAGATAGATAGATAGATAGATAGATAGATAGATAGATAGATAGACAGACCCGTTGCCTTAAAATTATTAAGTAAATATATATCTGCAAATAAAAATTAAGTAATTTTAACAGTTACAAGTTACAGAGGGGGGGTTTACTCACGTTTTTTAGTAAAGTCAACTTGTCTCTTTTAAGGCCATGGATTTACTTAATTTTTAAGTAATGTCATTCATCACTTTTCTTGTATTATGAGAACATTAAAGTGTTTTTTACTTATTAAGTGTTTGTAAACTTATTGTAGCTGATAAATCCCCCACCAAAATGGGAGTTTTGGTGCAATCAATCGTATTATTTATAAGCTTATAGTAACAGTTAACAGACTGTAACAGTTAAATAATCATTTGTTTGTCTTTCTTTCTAAACACCCGCTTCTGTTAATTCATTCTGCATAAACTTTCTTTTCCAAGAAATGACAGGAATTTTAATGTGTTTGTTTTGGACGCAGGTGATTGATAAAAGTACTCGAGTGAAGCAGTGGCCTTCAGATAAAACACACACAATGGCACACTTACATACTCTGATGTTCTTCATCTGCTGAGGGTTCTTCTGCTCTTTATGGCCACTTGCTAAACAAAGACCTTGGATTTATATAAACAACAAGACATACTCAATTATGCAAACAGGATGATAAACAACATTAAAGAATTATCCAAATGTAAAAAAAAAAAACAACAACACTGTAAATGTATAAAGTACTGTTCAGTTTTCATATTTTTTTAATTATTTAGAAAAAAAGGATTTTATGCTCACCAAGGCTGCATTCTGTTTGATTAAAAGCAGCAGTATTGGGAATTTCTTTGTACAATTCAAAAGAATTATTCTATTTGAAAATTATTTTAAAATGTAATTTATTCCTGTGGTGTCAAAGCTGAGTTTTCAGCTTTATTATTAGTCTTTAGTGTCACATGGTCCTTCAAAGATCATTCTATTTGCTAATCAAGAAACGTTTCTCATTAATGTTAAAAAAGACATTGGTTGATACATCAATAACATAAATTTGTTGATTAATAATAAGTTAAAAAGAACAACATGTATTTAAAATCATTTACTGTCACTTTTGATCAATTTAATGTGTCCTTGGTTAATAAAAGTAATTCTTTTTTAAGTATATATATATATATATATTTTTTTTTAATATTATGAGACAAAGCTATTGTATGGCTTAAAACGACTTGTACTTAACCACACAAGTCTTGTGGAATTCATTTCTAAATAACTGAATAATGTGCAGAAATCTTTTTAATAACTTATTTAATAACAAATTAAAAACTGAATAATTTATCTCCTAGTACTGGGTTGCGGCTGGAAGGGCATCCGCTGCGTAAAACATATGCCGGAATAGTTGGTGGTTCATTTTGCTTTGGCGACCCCTGATAAATAAGGGATTACGCCGAAGGAAAATGAATGAATGAATGATGAATAATTTAATGGTACTAATTTAATTGTCATTTTGTAGCAGTCCTTTTTATTCTCCAGATAGTTGCAGCCGCATCAAAATAATGTAACATTCATGGAGAGTCTGCTATAATTTGTGTAGATGTTTATGTTGCCTCCTAATTTTCCTGTTGAAACAGCAGCAAAACCTATGTACAGTATTACTGTGAATAATGTAGAGTATTCCTAATCTACACCACATGCTGTAAACAAAGACGCCTTTGGCATTGCTGTCTGTCTTTCAGGTGTATAGCAGCATGGAGCACCTGTCCCAGCTGGAGCAGAAGACACCTGTAGTCACCCGCCGGGAGCACAAAGGGCGCCGCGATGACAAGATGACTAAGCGGGAGAGTTTAGGAAGCTTCAGTATGAGGGACAAGAGCTGGAGGACAGGCTCACCTGAGATGTATGTTTGTGAGAGTTTGATTTCATCCAGCATCTGCGACATGTCTGTTAGAAGTATCAACATTCAGCGACAAGCAATTTGGTTGTCTGCACCAAATGTGGCGCAACGCAACAAAAACATTTAAATACCAGACATTCATTTAAATATCACCCACTGCACTCCCAGCCAAATGGTAATGGTTGTAAACTAATGAATACATATTTAACCTATTTAACATTATTAAAAGTACATAGGCTGAGTGAACTATCTGCTGCTGTGTAAAATGGTGTTCAAATTCACATTGGTAGCATTTAACACTGATTAAAGCACATAATCAGTACCTGAGGTGATCATTGTCATATTAGTTTATGCTGTGGTTTTCTTGCGAGGTTGCGGGAATAGAAGTTTTGTGCATCACTGTCACAGATGGTTAGGACAAATACCCGTTTTGACATGAAAAAGATACCTTTTATCATGTGTTGTGACACCGCATTGTGTGTAGTTAGGACACAGAGCTTTGAAGATGCTTTATCAAAACTTTATTCAATATTCTTCCATAGGAAGCGTCTGTCATGCTCTGAGTCTTTGTATATGGAGGGAGATTGCAGTCCTCCAATGGGCGCCCGGCGTCGTTTTTCAGCCCTAATGGACACGCACCGCTTTGCTTCTCCTCAAGAGGCCGATGGAGAGCGACAAGTTACTGCTAAAGCCACCGGATCATCAGAAGGAGCAGTTGCTCCATCCTCACCCAGTGCTAACGAACAGAGGAATAGAAAGGAAGTGATGTCAATCAGCAGCAGTAAGAGTACAGGTAACTCGGGTAACAGGCAAAAAATTTATAGAATATATAGGAGGCATGGCCAACTCCAGTCCTGGAAAGAGTTTTGAACCAACCTTTATAAATAAAATCACCTGATTGTAGCTTTCTAGTAACTTTTAAGGCTGGGACACACCAAGCTGAAGTCAAAGAACTATCGGCAACAAATACGACTGTGTTGTCTTCTTGCGTCGACTGTATCTGGTCCTGTATGGACCCAAAACTGCATGTGAACACACCAAATGGACGACAGCTGACTAAAAGGATGTATCTCTCCACACCTGCAGGTGGCAGTAGTCTGTACTGTCATTCCACAAAGGGAAAACAAACCATAGATAAAGCAACGTTCACATACAATTTTAAGTATCGTACTTAACAGTACTTCTCGCTCACCACAGAGGGATTCCCACATGCAAATATGTCTGAATCTGGTAATCTATATTGTTTGCAAATATTTATGAAATGACAGCCGGCTTCTTCGTGCTCCCTTTTGACTTGCGTTGTTTGCTTAGTTTTATCACTTTAGTTTTTGTTCTCCATCAGAGTGCTTTCTTTCTCAGATGGATGACATGCTGAATCTGGAATCTGTCCTGCAGTTTTGATCCAACTTTGATAAACTTACAAAAATGTACCCTACGCCTTAATCATTGTTTGAAAATTACAATCAAGTGTGTTTGAAGTTGGGCTAAAGTTGAATATTCCTGCTTTAGGAATCATGATTAGATTGTTTAGATATGGTTGCTTAGTTGGTCAGCCCTGCTGTTTTGAGTCTGATAAAAAAATGTGTCTGTGAATGTAAATATGACAGACACGCCATCAAGGCCAGGTGAGGTAGCAGCACCACAGGCCATACCGTCTACAGGAGCCACAGCAGTAATCTCTAGGGACTTGGTTGCCATGGGTGACCCCGTTGGTCAGAGGGCAACCAAGGATCTGGTGCTTCGGCGAGCACGCCATCAGCAGTTGTCTAGTGATGTGGAGAAACGCACCTCACGTCCAGGGAACAAGGTCATCAAATCTGCATCTGCAACAGCACTATCTGTCATTATACCCGGAGGTACAGTTAAATTTCCATTTCCCATATGTATATATGCATGGAACTTGTAACTACTTGTCATGCAAATAATGCCAAGGCTGAAAAATCTCAGTCATGTTTATAATATATTGATTATTGGTTTATTATTATCTAGTTGAGCAGCATGGTAACTCTCCATTGGCCAGTCCTATGTCTCCACGCTCTCTCTCCTCCAATCCCTCATCGCGAGACTCTTCACCCAGCCGTGATTACTGCCCCACAGTCACGGTGCCCCGTTCCCCAATCACTATCCACCGCTCTGGCAAAAAGTACGGGTTCACACTCCGTGCCATTCGGGTCTACATAGGAGACACTGACATCTACAGTGTGCACCACATTGTCTGGGTGAGAAAGGAACACAATATCAGAGAAAGCAGACTTTTTGTTTTGTTAATTAATTATTGGTTAAATTCTTGTCTAAATCACAGCATGTAGAGGATGGAGGCCCGGCCCAGGAGGCGGGACTTTGTGCTGGTGACCTCATTACTCATGTCAATGGTGAATCTGTGCACGGATTGGTCCATACCGAGGTGGTAGAGCTTATACTTAAGGTGAGACCTAAAATGAGATGTTATTATCAGGATAGCAAAAATCAAATCTAGAGTTAGACAATGAGTAGACCACAAATGAATCTTCTCAAGAATTTATTTAGAAATTTTCAGATTGGCTTACTTGTTTCTTTGTTTTTTGTTCAGAGTGGAAACAAGGTTACTGTGACCACAACACCCTTTGAGAATACATCCATTAAAGTGGGACCAGCACGCAAGTCCAGTTACAAGTCCAAGATGGCCCGACGCAGTAAGAGGACAGTCAAAGAGGGACAAGAAAGGTACAATGTGCCTTCAGTTGTAAATCAATATAACAATAAGGTGTCTTTTTACCTCTTAGGTATCTTACCTTTGACTTTTTGACTCTCTTTTTTTATTACTGACAGTAAGAGGCGCGGATCTTTGTTCCGCAAAATAACTAAGCAGTCCAACCTGCTGCATACAAGCCGTAGTCTGTCATCTCTGAATCGGTCCCTGTCATCTAGCGATAGTCTTCCTGGGTCTCCTACACATAGCCTGTCAGGTCACTCCCCTACCCAAAGCTACCGCTCAACCCCTGAATCATCCCACCTTGGTGAGTTCAAAGAATATTCTGTGATTACACAAAACCAAAAACAGAAATGTTAAATAAAGTCTTTAATTGTTCATTTTGATTGGCTTTGATTTCTTAACCCAGGTGCCTCCTCTCAGAGCAGCTCTCCTGCCTCCAGTACCCCAAATTCTCCTGCAACAACACAGCATATGAGACCCAGCTCCCTGCATGGTCTTTCACCTAAACTACACCGCCAGTATCGTTCAGCTCGCTGCAAATCAGCTGGCAACATCCCTTTGTCTCCGCTGGCTCATACACCATCTCCAACTCAATCCTCTCCACCTCCTTTGCCAGGGCACACAGTCGGAAGCTCCAACACGACACAAACCTTTTCTGCCAAATTACACTCGTCCCCACCAATCATAAGACCTAGACCCAAGAGTGCAGAACCTCCCCGATCTCCGCTACTCAAAAGAGTCCAGTCAGCTGAAAAACTTGGATCCCCTCTTTCATCTTCATCCGAGAAGAAAGGGGGGATTGGGGTTATGAGAAAGCACAGTTTGGAGGTCGGACATTCTGATTATCGCAAAGATGGTTTCCATTGTGAGCTTGGCTTGCAGAGTTTGGTGGAAATTGAAGGTGAGAATTTGGCTTCGGCACCAACAAATTCTCCTTCACCCACCCAGCCGACCCCATTACCACCTGAAACTGGTGTGCTGAAGCCAGTCAGGAAATTAGGCCGGCAAGAATCACCTTTGAGTAGAGATGCTTTGCTTGCTGGGAGAGAAAGGGAGAGAGAAAGGGAGAGGACTGGTAAAGCTAATGAACCAAGTCGGCCTACTGAATCTAAACCAGGGGCAGTTACTCCACCTGGGAGTAAGACATCTCCAAATTCTGAAACATCTCAACGCCACACTTCCACTGTACAAGAATGTTGCCTAGCCAAACCCCAAACTTGGCAAACACCACTAACCAAATCTTCTCCAATAGCATCAGAGTCCAAGTCTAGTATAGTTACCTCCATTCCGTCACCCCTGACAACAGTGTCTTCCCCTTCTACCAAAACAGTAGATCAGAGTTCCATTAGAGAAGTGGGAAATGATGACAAAGGAAGTCTTACAAAAATTCCCCAAAGCCAGACACTAGGAACCACCAAGTCCCCATGCTCATTGATTCCATCAGAGTTAATCAGCAAAGACTTGTTAGAGAAAGAAGGAGGAAAGGATAACGGGAAGAAGGAAGTGAAATCAGAAGTTGGGAAGACTTCATTTCCAGGCAAGCCAAGTATACCATGTAGTCCCCCTGTGAAGACAACAAGCACAGAGGTAACCAAAGCAAATGAGGGATTCTGTGATGGAGACAGTCTCAAAAAGGGAGTATTAGATCCACATAGCAGAACGTTAGATGTCAGGGTAAGAACTGCCTTAGCACCCTCCAAAGGGGTTGTCCCATCTCACCCACCCCAGACACAGTGCTCTGCCTTGGGAAAACTTAGGCAGGACAAGGGCCTGTCTGCTGTTAGCTGCTACCGTGGATCATTTGATTGGGAGGATAAATGTCTCTTGGAGGTTGTAGAAGAACACTCTCCATCCCCAACTCCTTCTCCAACTGGAGTGCCTCCTGATTTTCCCAAATCTCAACGTCAGTCTCCTGGAGAAAGGTCTGGTTTGGTTACACACTTGACAAGCACAGGGAAATCTATAGGGGCTGTTAAAGGTGAAACTCAGGAGGGGCCTAAGGCCAAAGATACCACCAAATCTTTGGATATCACCCAGGCTTGTGCACCAGGTAGGCCTGAGTCATCTCCTGAGACTAGACTAAATTCCAAAGCAGCCAGTCCGAGTCCTACTAGCACGTCTTCACAGGTGAAGACTCTCATTACTCCTAAGAATGGCTCTTGATCTTGTGTTAGGTGGAAAATAAATAGCCTTTTATTGGGGGTTTAGAAGAATTCTGTGTTTTCAAGCACTTAGGGACATTCCAGCCAGTGAAAGCAATGATTAAACCATTTTACGCTGAACAAAAGACAACAACTCCTAGGTTATTTTAAAGGCTGTTATTTATTGTACATGCAGAGCTGTGTCTGAAAATTATGATATATGTATTATATAAGAACGTGTGTTGGGTGTTTGTGAGAAGGTGAATGACTGCATGTTTCTTGGTGCTTGTGCAGGTAAAAATAAACAAAACATCAAGTGTGGAGTGCTTTAACAGATCAAACAATGCTGAATACTGTGAACACCAAAATAACGTTCTTACGTTTTCTAAGGTTACAAACCACATATTTTCCTTAAAACACAAAAACTGAGAAGACGGCATATCACGTTTTTGGCATAGACAGAACATCATCAAGCACATGCTTTGCTTTGTCAGTTGTTTTTTGTCTTGTACCCAATTCAGGAGATTCTAATCATGTTCGCAAATCCATTATCAGTGAACACACTGCTTAAAGTCAAAATTTGCATTGTTTATTTTGCTAGTGCAGATTATTAATCTTAAGGTGAACATGAAGGTGAAGGTTTGTTTTGGTAATCTTTAAACAAAATCTGATCATTTCTTTCTGCTTTCAAAATTGGCAGTTCTTCTCTGATTGGGCAAATATGCCCAGCCACGCCCCTCCAACCATTAATTTGCTGCGAGTGAACAATGATATGAGGAGTGGAAAAATAAAACCCCGCCTCCTACTCAATATTTCTACTCAATACTCAATAGACTTTTTATAAAAACAAAAGTCTGCAGCAACATGCGCTTTACATGGACTTTAACCCGGGGACTGATTACACCATAGATTTATCCCCCTTACAATATTAACTCTTAACCAATTCTCTCATCATACTGAGTTACAAATATTGAAATCATTAACGCTCTGAACACAATGATATTACACAGTGTGATTAACTAGTTACCTATCTGGGGACTACTTTCACGCTGCGTAATATCATTGCGCCTGTTGCAGCCATGGTACAGCAGCAAAGTCAACAAATGAGAGTATAGTTAGTAGAGGAAAATTATTGAAACTCTTTTTTTATTATTTTTCGAGCGAGATGCTAATGGTCTAATCCGATTCAATGATCTATGCTAAGCTAAGCTAAAAGTGCTCCCTCTAGACCTGGAGATAAGCTGAATGGACTAAAACATGGTAGAACTCATATGTTTAACATAGAGGACTTGTAAAATGAGTCTATTATTTCCACAAAAAAAAAAAAAGGTGGTGTGTTCCTGTAAAAGCAGATTTGATTCATACTCGCCTGTAGGTCAGTGTTCCACAGCTCTTGACTTTAACTAGCGCATCTTTTCTCCGTTTCTGAATTCTCCTTGAAAGTGATTGTTGACCTCACTGTGACTTGCACCTGAATTATAATTCTTCAGCCGTGGTTTTTCCTACCGTGTGTTTAAAGCAAGAGGACATGGTTTGTCTGGTTAGCATGACCCAGTTAGCCCTTGCTACTAGATGTCATAAATACACCATCTGGCTGTAAAAAGAGCATTCTTACTCCATCCACAGCCATTCAGAAGCAGCAGTGCACTCAAATGAATACTAATGCAATTTGTTAATCTGTAAAATGATGGAATTGGTTAAGAAACTGAGGTGATTTATGCAAATATTTTAGACATTTCTTTTTTACATTTGTCTTTACGCATGTCTTCATTGCAAGGATTGTAGTTTCGGCACATTTATGATGGTTGTAGGATCTCCCCAGTGGATTCTATGGTAAATATATTCTATAGTTATTCAAGCATCAGTAAATGTCACTGTTGTCATGGCAACCCAGAGGGGAGGTGGGGGGTGTAGCCTGCCGTCTGTTGGCATTTCTTTGTGATCTGAATGTTGTTCACTGACATGCAAAGAAATTATAAGTAGACTTTAGCTGCATTTCTTTCACGTCAGCATATGCAAAGTGTAAATGTTTGCAGGGATGAGATTGATGGAGCATTTGTTATTTTGCTATTTGCGAAACATTAGCATTTGAGCGCTAAGACATGGTTATGAAGATGAACAATGGTTTTACTACAGCAACCAAAGATAATGTCTGGTATTAATAATAAATCATTATAAAGAAATGGTATAATATAAAAGTGAACTAAATCGTATGTATTTTTATTTTATATAGTAATATTATTTTAATTTGTCTTATTTCTAATATTAGACTATTATTTATTTCGTGAACAAATGGGTCAAAGTTGAAAAGGGGTTTACAATATACAGTTTTTATTCTGTAAGTTAGATTGTTTACTGTTTTATTTTCAATTTAATAGTTTACATAAAATATGGACAAATCTAATGTTGGGTTAAATGTTTTTAATTAAATTTAAGATATTTTTAAATCCAGCTGTTGGGTTTCTCCATATCTGACACAACACTGGGTTAAAACAATGTTTTAAAATAAAAATAAAACAATGTTTCATCATTATATTAAGATATCAGTTACCCTGAATGACACTGGAACATTATTTCACACATATTTCGACATGTTACTGCTGAAAAAAAAAAACAGCTTAAACTAGCCTAAGCTGGTTGGCTGGTTTTAGCTGGTCGACCAGCCTGGTTTTAGAGGGCCATTTCCAATTTGGTTTAAGCTAGACATAGCTGGTTTTGGCTAGGCTCCCAGCCTGGCTAGGCTGGTCAAGCTGGTTTTAGCTGGTCATCTCCCAGCCTGACAAGCTAAGACCAGGCTGGAAATGGCTGAAAACCAGCCTGGAATGGCCAAAATCCCCCTAAAACCAGGCTGGTTGACCAGCTAAAACCAGCCAACCAGCCTAGGCTGGTTTAAGCTGTTTTGTTAAGCAGGGGTATTAAAAATTGTTTAAACATTAAACTCACTGTAATTAGCTTAATCCAATGTTGGTGCTCAAAACAGGATATCTCATCTTGACCCAATACGGATAATTTCATCAATATACAATATATATATATTTTGTTTATTGTTTTAATTCAATTAGCTGTGTAAAATTAGCATAAAGCTACAGCTATGAGTATGATTAGCGGTATGGCAGGAATAGATAGAGCGGTACTGCCATCTGCTGGCTAACAGGAGCACTCTCACTAATACACATTATATTTACATGTGCTGGTCAGTAGTATTAGGAGTTGCAGTGACGAGACCAAGAGTGCTTTATTTATTTGTATTTCATAGTACCGTACAAAGGTATTGATTTACTGTAGCATGATAAGGCCTTTTTAATAATCCCCCGTAAACGTATTCTGACGCTGTTTCTCTCTCGAGCAGCTCTGTCATATTTTGCTCTTTCATATCTGGTTTCAGTGTTAGCGAAGGTTGCTTTATATATATATACCTAATAAAAGCACCATAGGTTTATTTATTGTATTATAAAGAAACTCAAGAGGTTTAACAGAGATGTGGATGTATCAGTAAAATGAAGACGCGACAATGACATATGCACAAATATCCCACATATAGTGATTTGCAGTAAATATTATAGTGTTTTTGAATCATACTATGGTAAAGTGTGTTAAACTGTATCGTATATACAACATTTTATCAATGAATGCTACAGCAGCAATGGTATTAACCGTAGGGAACTGATAAGGGAACTAGTAAACCCTACTATCGTTGTTGTGTTAGCAACTATACAATCACCGCAACAGATTCAAGTACTCAAGTACGTATAGTTCAAAAACCTTAGTATTTACTACAAATTACTGAAGTGTTTTTCCATGTGGGACGATGTAAAGATTTTAATTATGTTAATATATCTATTGTTATGTTTTGTAACGATCCAAAAAAATTATGTTTGATTGTTGGGCTATTTTTTTGCTCTGCATGAATTATCAGTTGTGGTTAAAGATGACTGAACACTTCACTGGCCTGAATGTTTCCACCTTATGTGACTGTTATTGTTGAATGAATATGAGAGGAAATAACTAGATGTTTTCATTTAATCTGTACTGTAAACCCTGTGTCTTATTCGGTTCTGAATTTACGCCGCAAAATAGATTCACTACTGAACCGAAAAACATTCACACATATTAAAAGTACATTGCCCACTCATATGTCAGAGAATATGTGTTCGTGTTTGTGTGGCCATGTTTTTATTTTTGCATAATTTCCTACTGAATGTGATCTTTTGAGAATGCACTTTATTTCATGTCAGTTATTGTTTGATTTATTTAATAATACGTTCTTGGTTGTTTTATTGAACTGCCCTGTACAATATTACTGTACATAGAGGTAAATAAAGACATAAAGATATTCTGTTCTAATGTGAATGTTTTAAATATAGGAGAAATGAAGAGTATCTCGCTCTTGTATCATTTATTATGTGGCATTTTGGACAGCTTGTGTCAGAATGAATCTGTTATTTATTCTATTTATTTGGTTCTGTACATCACTTTTACTTGCTGCAAATGTCAATCGATCCATGAACTGAGGTGCAGTGTGTGTAATCAATTAATAAAGAGATATTGTATACAATTATTCTTTTGTCTGCTTTCGAGAACCCAACGCTGAGGCAAATATGGACAAACCCAATGTTTGGGTTCATGTGAAATCTAAATTTACAATGTTTATTTTGCTAGAGCGCATTGTTATTCTTTAGGTGAACAATTCATCTGTCAATTAAGTAAATCTACTGAAAAAACTGTTTGTTTTGGTAATCTTCAATCAAAGCCTGATCATTTGCTTCTGCGTTTGGAGTGTCAGTCATTCTCTGTTGATGTTAGTTTGATGCTTCAGCCACAATATTCTTAGCCACGCCCCTCTTACCGTTAGTTTGCTATGAGTGAATGATCATGGTGAATGATGCACAAAAAGAAAGCTCCTCCCCCTCCTCAATGTTCCATTTCATAGATATTTACATTAGATGTCGCCTACCCTGTTGTTGTCTATTGGAAGGAATGCGTCAATAGAGCCGCCATTTTAGTACAGGGTAGCGCTCCTTTGAAATGAATGCGGGACCAAGGTGCAGTGGAGGACTGTGGCCATCCAGAGCCAGAGATATACACATATATACATATATCTATGATTGGGAGTTTTCCCCGGTGGTCAGTACGCAAATATTTTTTTCAATTACGAAAATTATAATTTTACATCACTTTTCTACATCGATGGATAAGTGACCGCACGGGCATTGCTGATAAAGTGTGTGTTTGTGTGCATGAAAATGTATTATCCTCCCTCCCTGTTAAATTTGATCTAATCCGTGTCCTGAAACACCCCCCCTCTCCTGCTTTCACTTCTCATTCTAACCGAGGGAGCGATTCGTTTGTGAATGAATCTCCGTTATGAACGACTCGTTCACTTAGCCGACAATAATACAAGTTTCTAGCACCGCAGCGTCTCGTTGTCATATTTCTTTTTCATTGTTTGCTGATTTTATTCAACAAAACTAGCATAAGCCTAGAATTCAGTGCAAGTTGATGCTACTTTGCCTTATGATCAGTGCAGTAAGAGACTGTATTATCATCAATAACGTTACTTGTTGAGCACAAAAGTTTGTAACATGTAAAAAACGAAATCTTACCTATGAAATGTTCTGCCTTTGTGCTTTGTTTTCTTTGTTTGCTCGTTACTACACCCGTAAGCAGCGCTAAAGTCCAGCATCTTCACATGGGCACGCTTTCTTGACTAGTGCGGTTGAATTATATTAGTCCTGGGAGCACTGTACAAATATGGCAGCGCTATTGACGCATGCTCAGGGTCCGTATGCGATATCTAGTGTATATATCTATGGTTCTATTTTAGTTGGTTGTCTATCCTCTTGTTAAGTGTGACATCACGCGAAGTGGCTTCTGGGTCCAAGCGCTATATCAAACTGTATGCGGAGACTCAACAAATGATAATAATAAAAATTTAAAAAGCGATGTAATACTTTCGAAAATCACGATTGCAATATATATATCCATGCCTAATATCCGATGGCCAGAAAGTGATTAATTTTTTATAAATTGTTAAAATATTGGTGTCTGTGATGCAGCAAGTTTAGAGACTGTTGTGTACACCATGATTTTATATACAATTCACTTTATAGTGTGAAAGGACTAAAAGGGGGTCATAAACGAATATTTTCTCAATTCAAATGAGTAGAGGCTTGGACCCGGAAACAGTATTCCATACGTCACGACTTAACAAGCGGCTAGTGCACTATGTCTCAGTCATATGGAAACTGACCCATTTCAGATGCAGCTTTAACTTCTTGTAAAGCCACCTTTACATTGCACAGGACATTCGAACACGACTGTCGGAATACGCCCCCTTGTGGCAGTCTCACAGAAAATCAGTTTTGTCGTGCACCATGGGAGAGAAGCTGATTCTCGTGGTGTTGCAGAAGTTCAAATATTTTAACAGATCTGCAGCTCAAATCGGATCCGATTTTCCGCATACAGAGATGATCGGAACACAGCTCCCGGACTACTCTCCATTGGAAATTAATTACTTTCAGTATGTCGCTTGTCGTTTGTCGTGTGCTGTGGAAAGGCAGCTTAAGGGGACTTCTTTACACTGCAAAACAAAATGCTGGGTTGTTGTAGCTTAACCCATTTTGTCAAATATGTACAAACCCAACCATTGGGTTACAAAGTGTCATGTAAATTTTATTGAAAAAAATTTACTCAATAATGGTTAAAACAACACTAAATTTTTTAGAGCATAGAGAGCATTTGACTCAGCCGAATGAATGAATGAAGTTTGATATTTTGGAGCACACTTGCTTATAGAGGACCTCAAGACTGACACATTAACACCCCCTCCCCCACGGTCAATTTCCATTTCATGTGACCTTTAAATTTACGATTACAATATTTTAAACCTATATAATTATTTACAATGGTGTTTTCAGAGATTGCTTGGGTTTTATTTTTTGTAAAGTCTTTGCTAGATTTATTTATTTTTTGGCAACAGTTGCAGACCTTTGCTCACAGATCTTTTGACCTCCTTTATCACAGTATGAGCTACAGATTATTAACAGTACTTAAAGTGACCTTTAAAAAAATACTAGCTCGGTACTGTAGTTATCAAATGTGTAAACATTCACAATAATGATTATTAGCGCTCAACAGTAAACAAAGCATGACTCTTTACTGAATAATTATAGTGTTGAATGCCTGACATTTTGAAGCAATGCATGTATAATCTTCCACTGTACAACAAAAGTACTGTATGACATAACTCAATGCAAAACAGAATCTGTGTATTAGTATAAGCATGTTTCTTAACATTTAAGAAAATTTGCATTGACAAATATGGAGCTTAACTGTGGACATGAAGGCAGAATTTCATTCATTTTCTTTTCGGCTTAGTCCCTTTATTAATCAGGGGTCGCCACAGCGAAATGAACCGCCAAATTATCCAGCGCGTTTTACACAGCGGATGCCCCTCCAGCTGCAACCCATCACTGGGAATCACCCATACACACTCATTCACACGCATACTCAAAGGACAATTTAGCCTACCCAATTCACCTATAGCGCATGTCTTTGGACTGTGGGGGAAACCGGAGCACCCGGAGGGAAACCCACGCCAACACGGTGAGAACATGCAAACTCCACACAGAAATGCCAAATGACCCAGCCGAGGCTCGAACCAGCGACCTTTTTGCTGTGAGGCAACAGCGCTACCTACTGAAGGCAGAATTTGACTAACCAAATAAAAACAATACACACCAGCACTGTCATAACCAACTCATTTGCCTTTTTTTTACAAACCAAAATTTGAAGGTAAGCTGAGAAATCCTAATTTTGTGTCAATATGTAAATATATATATATATAAAAAATATAATTAAGCAAAATATATTAAAGCATATTAAATGTAAGGAATTTTGTGATAAAACGGGGGATAAAAAAAGATGTCACAAAATTATGCATAATGATATATAATATTACTTAGCACTATACTGTATATACATTAGACTGTCACATCATACTTCCTTACTGTCTATGATATTTCACAGCAAAAAAATTATGTAAATTAAACAAGATACTTCGTAATGTAATAGAAGACCATGCAGGTGATGGGTTTTAAAAATAAATAACTAAAAATGATTTATTGAACGTTCAACTTCTCGTACATCTACATCGTCCAATCATCAAACGGCAGCCGTCGAGTCTGACCAATCACGTCGCGTGGTAGGGCGGGTCGAGGGAGTGTATCCTCATGACAACAGGAAGTAGCAGCACACGGGTCTAATCGCTCGTCGTTTTAAACACTGTTCGTCCGATCTCCAATTTTTCGACAGCCGGGAAAGATAGTAAAGAAGCCGAAACTCATGACTGCAGATTTACCCGATAAACACCGAGATGAGGGCGCTTGAAGAGGCCTGAGTTCGGTCTAAAACAGCGCTTGTCCTTGCGGTCGGACAGCGATACTGGAGATTCACAGGAAAAGTAGGAAAATATCCGGAACATCAGACATGCCTGGTCTGACGTGAAAATAACGCTTTAAATGGTCAGTATATTTGGTTTGAATCGATTTTAAAGAGCACTAGATACACGTCTAAACATCTATAGTTTTAAAACATTTCCCTCAAAACGCATTATCAGGCTGTCTCCAATGAATTCTCAATTAATTGTAGCCTGTAAAAGCTGTATTGTGACTGCATTTAGGCGGTTACTGAGTTCCAGTAAATTAACCCTCTCAGGCTCAAATTAAGTTTTAGAAACAGGAAAAATCTGATATTTGGGGAAAATTCATATGGGGTAGTACAATAGAATCCTGACTTTTTTTTTAGAGAGACCTTCACATGCAATCCATCCAGTATCCAGTGGTATCCAGTGGTACCTATCTGGCCACACGTTGCAAATCTGCAATGTTGAAATAGAGCTGCACCAGGGGAAAAATCCAGAAGAGATAAAATCTACTAATTGGCATTTACTGTATCTATATACACTTATGATTCTTCTTATGCAGTTTTAGTTTCAAATTAATGGAGGTTGATAGTGATACTTACACAAAATTGATGCCAAGAAAATCAGTTTCAGTGAACCCATGGAAACAGACATGTTAGAAGTGAGACTACACTGCCATCTGGTGAGCAAGTGGGGAAACTGTTTGTTGCTAATGGACAACCAAGTCCTGCAGTGGTACTTCTGAGTAAAAAAAACTCATAAAATATGTATCTGGAGTAATAAGGTAGTTAATTTTTAACTGTTGCAAATCAGCAACTCCTGCCTTGAAAGGGTTAATGACTTATTTCTAATGAAGGAATTGAATGTTTAACTAGAGAAACAGCATTTTCTTCTTAGGCTTTGTTTAAGTTAATTAGTTTAAGTTACTAGCACAATTCTTACTATATTATATACTGTGTTGGGTAAAAATGCAACATATGAAGAGTTTAGATGCCAAACATCTAAGTGCCGTCTGAAATTTTCATCTAAAATGAGCATTTTTCTCAGGCTGTTGTGTGTAGTTTCAGTAATTTTACCCTTAGTGCAAAGAATAGGTTATTTTCATTGCCTATAAAAGTGAAATAACTGAACACAAACACAGGAGGCTGAGAAAAACGCAAATTTTATTGGAAAATTTCAGACGGCACTTTGGTTTTTGCATCTGAACTCTTCATATTACAATCTTAAACCTGTCTTAATCTTTAAAAAACGTAAAAATAGCATGGTACGTACTTTCACATGACTATCATCAACGCATGTGTTGTTATTTTTACGTTTTTCTTAAAGATTAAGATAAGCTTAAGATTGTGTATGTAATGTGTTACTTTTTTACCCAACACTGATCATATACTATAGGCTATACTATGTGAAACCGAATGCAACACATTTTTTAATGTTAGCATACTAAATGATTGACACCTGGTAAATTGCTTGCTAATTTCAAGCAGTAGAGTTCAGTTGTAAACCTGTAAATAGAAAAATGAATGTGTAAAAGTCATTGTATGTTTCTCTGGACCCCAAAACATGCTGATAAAGGATCTTGTTTTTGGAAAATGTGATTTACACATAATCCGAAAAGCTCAATCAATAACGAGCTTTTCATTGACGAATAGTTTGTTAGGATGGGACAATATTTGGCCAAATATGTGAATATCTGAAATATTCAATTTAATTCATCTTTATTTCTATAGCGCTTTTACAATGTAGATTGTGTCAAAGCAGCTTCACATAGAAGATTATAGTGAATTGAAATGGTGTCAGTTCAGTTTTTAGAGTTTAAGTTCAGTTCAGTTCAGTGTGGTTTAATTTTCACTTCTGAGAGTCCAAACACTGAAGAACAAATCCATCGTTGCGCAGCTCTACAAGTCCCGAACCATGCAAGCCAGTGGCGACAGTGGCGATATATGAGGGTCCAAAATATGAGGGTCCAAAAACAATCTAAATCTTAATGTAATGTTAATGTAATATAAATTGCCTTTAAAGTTGTCCCAATGAAATTCTTATCAATGCATATTACTAATAAAAAATATATTTATATATGTTTATGATACTAAATGTACTAAATAGGTCTTCATGGAACATGATCTTCACTTAAAATTATAATGATTTTTTGGCTTAAAATAAAAACCAATAATTCTGGCTATTACAATATATTTTTGGCTTTTCCTGTTTTTTTTGTTTTGTGATCCGGGGTCACGTATTTTGGCATCCAAAAATGGTTGATATTCATAGTTGGTCAGGACACAAATACGTTGCATAGTTATGCTTTTATTTATATTGCATTTATTGCATCTATTGAACAGTTTATCAAATATTATACGTAGCAAGTATTCAGATTTACATACACTGAGAAAAAAATATAAAAAAAGTTTTGGAATATCAGATTAAGTCAGTTTAATGTAATTCAAGTTGAGATTACTTGTATTAATTAAGCCAACCAGTATGTATATATATTACAATGTACTATGCACAGGATACATACTGTATTAATGTAGTATGCAGTTCTGAATGAGGCTATTGTGACGATCAGGGGTGTTGAGTTTTTCTGCTGAGCACTCAGTGGTCACATGGTTTAAAACTCACATGTATCCACTTTCCCCAAGCAGTCTAGTGTACTAGAATGAAGTGGAAATTTTCCAGAGTTTGCACTATTGTGTAATGACGTTGTCTTTTGTTCTGAGATGGTCGCATTGCCTCATTTCCTCTCATTAGTCCGTAAATGTAAACTTCCCTGAGAAAACAAGGAAAAGGGAAGTATGAATGTTCCCTCTGTCGTGAGCTTGAACTCAGTCACCACACCTGTCCTCAGTCAGGTGTCATGTGACGGCCGCAGTGTATTTGTCTGCGTAACACACAGGTGGAATGTTTTTTTTGTCTGAATGGTGTCTATTGTGATATTACATCAGGATTAATGTTGCGTGAATGATAGGTGCTTGTACAGAAAGTACTGTGGCTTTACTGTGGTACAAGGTTTGATTTGTTTATTCACGTTCCATGGTAAATAAATACATGCAGGTTTCCCACAGTCATTTCCAGGGATTGCTAAAAGATCAATATATGCTACATTAATGTTCTAATTTTTGGGGCTAACAAAATCAGTTTGGTTAGTTATGATTTAATTTGTACTTTAACCTCACGTACATATACATCATCCAATAATCAACTGGCAACTCTCAAACCTGACCAATCACGTTGCTCAGTAGGCGAGTCTTACCAAAGATGTTTTGAAAGTTCAAAGAACTGTTGATTCCTTTTATATCATAAATACATAAAGCTGCTTTGAAACAATAATTATTGTAAAAAGAATAAACTTGAATTTAATTGAATTGAATTAAAAAAAGAGAAAGTAAGAAACCTTTCCTCTCATGTCTTCTCTTTCTGTGTCTGTTTTTTAGGCTGAGGTTTGTCTGTAATGCTGCGTCTCCAGCCTGAATCATGAACTCTGTGTCTCCCAGTGCTGTTCAGTATATAGTGGGTGGTGGAGCTCATGAGGACAAGGCTTCAGCTCCGTCCACACGCCATATGGGCCACGGGGCGGTTCCCGACGGCATCAGAGAAGGTTCTGGAGAGCCAGACGAAGTGGATCGCCTCAAAGCCAAGTTCATGTCGGCCTGGAACAACGTCAAATATGGTCGGTGTTCATGCATCTGATTGGGCTCTGCAATTTGACAATATATATCATATGGTCAAGATAAAAAGTCTATTGTTTCTATTATGCTCTATCGTTTTTTTTATAGTGGTGTCACAAAATGCGTTGTTTATGATAATTTTTTTTATAATTTACATAAGCGCAGTATTACACTGTATTACTGGGATGCTGACAGAAACATGAATAATGGCATTGTGAGACAGTTGCAATATTGAAAGTACAATGTTTACATTTTATTTAGTGATATATTTTTGTTTCTGATGTTGGACCTTTAATTATTAGTTTTTGAAAAGTGTTTTGGATTTATTAACATTTTTAATCAAACTTTTGAACCCTGAAGGTCTAAATAAAGTGAACTAGGCCTTTGTTTGTTGTGAATATGCACCCTCTAGTGGTGAATATTACTGTACCTTTATATGGTGTCTTTATACAAATTTAGGGTTATTATTGAAAGACAACTTGGCTCTATCTGCCAATCTCATGAAATGTCACATATGAATGAGTAGATTTCTGACTATACACTTTAAAATGTAAAAAAAAAAAAATTGTGTTATATCTTGATATGAGATTATCACCCAGCCCTAATTGGGATTGTTTGGTTTTTATAACTGACACAAATATTTGGTTTCTTTTTTCTCCTGCGCTATTTTTGAAGATGTAGAAGCACATGTTTAAAAATGACCACGTTAGTAAGTTCCTGTATTTCTTTTCCCAGGCTGGACAGTTAAATCTAAAACTTTCTTCAATAAGATCTCTCCTCTGATCCTGCTGGGGCAGTCGTTTCTGTTCAATAGTGAAGGTGAGTCATGTGATCTGCCCGAGAGGATGAGTCAACTGGATTTATTACATATGGGTTTAAGTAAAATGTTAATATTAATTTGATTGTGTAAAGGTTTGGTATTTTCCAAAGGTTTGGAATCTTCAGATCTTCACCTAAAACTTTTGACATTTACAGCATTTAAAAAAAAAAATGATGACTGATCATAACGTTTTCATTTGTTGGTATTGAAAATCAGGGTTATTCCAGGGTTATTATTTCTTAACTCTTCTAATGTTAAAACACCAGTATTGTGTTGCTTAAAAATTAATATAAACGCATTCGAAAACATGGCATATTTTTGTCATTTTATGCACAAAAAATGCTCTAAATAAGATTTTAGTTTTTAATTTGGTAGACATTTCATCAGTTATTTATAGATTGAAACAAAACATATCTTTTACTCAATATAAATACAGAGAAAAAAGAGAAAATTATTAAAGTTTTCTATTAGTTTTCTTTTCAATTTCTTTGTATATATGAACAGTTTTTAATTGTTGTATCATACTTTATTCTCATTCACAATTCTTTAAAGTATTGTAGTTTTTCTCTCATTGTTTTTGATTCTTGAGTTAAAAATGGAAACGTTTTATAAGATTTTTGTTTATTTTCACAGCAGAACACAAGAATTAAAGCAAATAATGCCTTTTTTTTTTTTTTTTTTTTTTTTTTACGCCATCACAAAATCAGTCATTTTAGGCCAAAAATATAAATTAAAAATGTCCCTACAAAATCCTGGAGGGACTGGTGAAGCTCACAGTCTTGTAACTTGAAATTTATTTATTTTTTTACACATTACAAAGTTTGTAAAGTGGTTCTCCTTGTAACTGATTGGATTGGTCCATGACTTCATTGTGCTGTAGCAGACTTTTTTTTGTATCTGTGTGAAAAATGAAGGGAAATAGAGAGTGATCATTGAAGAGAACCTATTGTGCCCCTTTTTACAAGATGTAAAATGTCCCTAAAGTGTGTATGTGAAATTTCAGCTCAAAATACCCCACTAATAATGTTTTGTAACTCATTGAAACTGCCCCTTTTAGTCTTTAATCTAAATTGTGCCGTTTTGGTGACTGTCGCTTTAAATTCAAATGAGATTGTGCTTCAGTCCTAGTTTGAAAAAAAGGGCGGGGCTAAAAATGTTAGCATAGCAGCAGATTCAAACAGAATTGAGTTATGCTTATGAGGGAGAGAGCATCACTAATGGGCAGGGCTTTTCCCCCTTATGACTCCTACAAAGGGAGAATGTCAATCAAAGTGTTTCTGCAGACTGTTTTTATGTAGTGTCATTATAAACAAATGGAATTAATACATTTTCACCGTTAGATGCTGGCTATATTCACAGACTGTTGCCACACAACTGTGTTTAAACCACTTATAAAAGTGATTTTTTGCATAATAGGTCCCCTTTAATGCACATTTTAGTAAAGATTGTATTGTCTTTGGCGTCTCTTTCTCAGATGAGGTGGAGCGTTTCCGGCAGGCATTTGTGTCATGTGTGTGGCTGACCTACAGACGGGAGTTTCCTCAGCTGGATGGGTCGAGTCTGACCACAGACTGTGGCTGGGGCTGCATGCTGCGCAGCGGACAGATGATGCTGGCGCAGGGGCTCCTGCTGCACCTCATGCCTACAGGTCTCACATACACTTCCACTGCCCATAGAAGTCTTCTACTGGCTCTAATAATAATAATAAGATAATTGAATAAACTAAAATTGGCCATGGTGGCTCAGGGGGTAGCACTGTCGCCTCACAGCAAGAAGGTCGCTGGTTTGAGTCCCGGCTGGGTCAGTTGGCACTTCTGTGTGGAGTTTGTATGTTCTCCCCGTGTTGGCGTGGGTTTCCTCCGGGTGCTCCGGTTTCCCCCACAGTCCGAAGACATGCGTTATAGGTGAATTGAATGAACTAAATTGGCCGTTGTGTATGTGTGTGAATGTGAGTGTATGGGTGTTTCCCAGTACTGGGTTGCAGCGGGAAGGGCATCCGCTGTGTAAAACATATGCTGGATAAGTTGGCGGTTCATTCCACTGTGGCGACCCCTGATGAATAAAGGGACTAAGCCAAAGGAAAATGAATGAATGAGTAATAATAATAATGTGTTTTAGTTAATTTTAAAGTAAAATTCAATAATGATAATAAAAAAGTAAAGTAAAAATGATTTTTACCCATTATTTATTGAAGATATCCATAATAAATTAATGGCCTTTTATAAGCCAATGTATCTTGTCGGGGTTATTTAAAAAAAATATTTATATGATGTCATAACAAATTTTTATTATTTTTAACATTTTTATACTGTACTTTGCAACTCTCTTTCAAACTACTAGGGTTTGCCAAGTGCCAACCATTTAAAAAAAATATGAGTTCAAAAAACTGGCAATCAATTAAAATATAATACAATTTAGTTTGACCGCTTATTCTTTTATATATATATTAAGAAGCACAAATCCGAATATAAACTGAAGATTGAATATTTTTTTCACCTTTGTTTTATTTTGACCATTAATTTTATTTTCATGAAAGTGATCTGAAAAATTGCATTTAATATTCTTTTATGTATATAAAATAATTTTTTTAAGTTTAATTTGATACTGAGACCAAAATGTCTTTAATTTAGATTCACAACTACTATTCAAAACAAATTTTTTAATCACCCTGTTTTTTTTATATTATGAAAAAGGCTCCAAGGCTGCATTTATTTAATCAAAACTGCAACAAAGGCTGTAAAATTGTGAAATATTAATGCTATTTAAAATGTCTGTTTTCTAATATAATATGTTAATAAAATGTATTTTATTACTATGGTGAAAAACTTTTCAGCATCATTATGCCAGGCTTCAGTGTCACATGATCCATCAGAATTCATTCTAATAAGCTGATTCGCTGCTCAAAATAATTCATATTTTTATCAATGTGGAAACCGTAATGTGTTTTTTTTTCTCTCCCCAGAATTCATTGATGCATTCAGAAAAACTTTATTTATTTGTAGTGGAAATCTTATGAATTAATTGAAATATATTTACCTATAATTTATACATTTATATATTTTCCCACAATTTAAGTATTAATTTCTTGACCACAAATTTTCTTAGCCCCATGTTTTTTCTCATGTCTTTCATAGCATGTGTCTCATGTGTTTTTCTTCTTCTTCTCTCTGTCTCAGACTGGAGGTGGTCAGACTGTCATGCGCTCACAGATGTGGATTTCGAGGTGCTGAAGCCTCGTTCTCCTTCTCGTCCGGCTGGGATGTCTCTGCCGTCCTTCAGTTCCTCCTGGAGCAGCTCCATTCCCCAGATAAACCCCAGTCCAGGTGTCACTGAGGCCCACAGACAGACGCTGGCCAGATGTCCCTCAGCCAGTCCTGACCCGCAGGTGGATGCTCTGCACCGGAAAGTGGTATCCTGTTTTGGGGATCACCCCTCCGCTCCTTTTGGCGTCCACCAGCTAGTAGAGCTGGGAAAGGAGTCTGGGAAGAGGGCAGGAGACTGGTACGGCCCGTCTGTAGTGGCACACATGCTGAGGTAAGAAGAGAAGAAATCACTGGATTTTTGTAAAGGCACAATATGTACAATTTTTTTTTACTTTAAAGTCCCTAGAACAGTCACTAGAACAGTGTTATATATTTTGCTGTCTTGTGTACTTGTGTATGTTTGGAAGAATGTTCAAATCCAGAGAAATTTTAACTTGTCAGATGGAGCATGTGGTGTGTGTTCATGCTAATGACAACACACACTCGATTTCCGGTTTTATAGAAAACATGGAAACACCAGTGAGGCTTTAATATTTTGTGTGTTTTGTTAGGCTGCACAGATCAGTATTATAACAGAAGGCTAAAATTTATTTAGTCGGATAAAGCAGCGCTTCTTTTTCTCCATGTGATCACGAGCAGAAGAACTGGAAGTGGTGGACTGGCATAATAAAAGTTCCGTTCACATATCACATCTAAAAGCTCATACAAAAAAGCGTGAGACGTGACGCTTTCTTCTCAAGTTGCGCACATAAAAGATGCAATATGTGAACGGCCCATTACTGTGCTTCATGTTTTCATGATAATGAGTGTTGAATATTTTAACTCATCCATCAACATGATTTCTGCAGGAGTCCTGTAGGATGGAATGAAGACCACAATTCCCATGATTCCACACTCAGTCACAGCATTATCAAAATATGCCTTTGTTTGTTGTGAATATGCACAAATGCATAATTACACACTGTACCTTTAAAAAATTGGTGTCTTTATACAAATGTAGGCTTATTCCTAAAAGATAACTACTTGGCCCTTTAAGGATGATTTGAGGGTGAGTAAATTGTGGTCATTTAAATTTTTGAGTGAACTATAGCTTGAATGAATGAGTCATGTAACAACTGATTCATTCAATCAGCTGAATCATTTAGAAACAGTAGACACAAATGGGTTTTTCGGCAGCGAACAAATATAAGGATTTAAGTACAGACGTAATTGAAATAAAAATTACGATATTATCACCGCAAATAAATATGGTACGCTCCTATCATGCATCTCAGTCTATTTTCCTGAATACCAGAACTGAACTTTGAGTTGAACAGTTGATTTCATGCTGTCTTTGATATTTTTCTTCTTCTTCTTTCAGAAAAGCCGTGGCTCGAGCTTCTGAGTTTGAGGATCTTGCTGTGTATGTGGCGCAGGACTGCACGGGTGAGTCTGCGTTCAGTCTGTGGATTGTTCATCATATGATCAGATTAAAAACAGGAAATCTGTAGCCCATGTTAATTCTTATTGTACTGTAAAATGCAACGGTGATACTAAATTATGCACAAGTCAATGTTGGATGATGGGTTAATAAAACCTAAGTATAAAAGTGAAAGTGAAACTGTGCTCTGTGCATGTGTGTGAATGAAGTTCTGCTTCTGCTGCAGTATATAAAGAAGATGTCATGAGTTTGTGTGAGTCCAGCGGCGCGGGGTGGAAATCAGTCGTCATTCTAGTGCCAGTGCGACTCGGCGGAGAGTCACTAAACCCTTCATACATTGAGTGTGTCAAGGTACGTCTACTGTTCATGCAGAAATGAAAAAAATTATACAAATAAACCACTTTTGGCATAAATAGATTTTTATTTTATGTACTTGTTTTGACAAATGTAGTTTAGTATTACTAAAATACTATATTTAATTTTTAAAGACACTTATAAATGAACTTATATTGACATTTGTCTTTGAAGAGCGTCTTCTTTTCTAAAATATTATAATGCTTTTTTTTTAATGTTAGAATAATTCTGATGTAGGATTGCATTGGAATAATATTAGGGTTTTGTGTTATTTTACATACTTATTAATGTACTTAAATGTTATATTCTATTGCATAAAGTTTTTAAACCTCTTGAATAACGGACCTAAAATAAATGCTTTATTTTACTGTATTTTATATGAATTAATTTTATTAATTTTATTTATTTGTTTATTTATGTTATTATTATTATTATTATTATTTGTATTTTGTTTTATAAATGTGGTTTAGTATCGTAAAGGAATGTAATTTAATTTAATTTCTTAAATTAAAAACATTGGCATTTGGCATTCATTGTATTTACATTGATAGACAGATAGATAGTTTTATTTTTTAATGCTTTTTACTAATATTGTTCAGCATTATATTACAATAATATGTTTTTAACAACTTGGAAAAAGGGGCCTTATGTAGTACTTTTTTGCACTAACGTATAATGTGTAATATATATGAGCAATATCACACAAGTAGCAGTGCGATATAGTGGCTGTATATCGTCACTGGTGGGAGGCGTGCCTTAGTGTCCACATTCCTGATATGCGAGTCCCCTCTCACACTCAATACACTACAATTATATGGTATAAATACAGCACTACAACATACAAAAGAGAGAGATCGACATAGAATATCACTTACCTGTTTAATAATGATTTGATCAGCTTTAGTTAGAAATTACGCTGTATTTTTCCTTCTCTAAGGGCTTATTATGCGGCATAGAGATATACACTAGATATCGCATACGGACCCTCAACATGCGTCAATAGTGCCGCCATATTTGTACAGTGCTCCCAGGACAAATGTCATTCAACGGCACTAGTCAAGACAGTGTGCCAATGAAGATGCTGGACTTTAGCGCTGCTTACGGGTGTAGTAACGAGCAAACAAAGAAAACACAAAGGCAGAACATTTCATAGGTAAGATTTTGTTTTTTTACGTTTTTTGTATGTTACAAACTTTTGTGCTCAACAAGTAACGTTATTGATGATAATACAGTCTCTTACTGCACTGATCATAAGGCAAAGTAGCATCAACTTGCACTGAATTCTAGGCTTATGCTAGGTTTGTTGAATAAAATCAGCAAACAATGAAAAAGAAATATGACAACGAGACGCTGCGGTGCTAGAAACTTGTATTATTGTCGGCTAAGTGAACGAGTCGTTCATAACGGAGATTCATTCACAAACGAATCGCTCCCTCGGTTAGAATGAGAAGTGAAAGCAGGAGAGGGGGGGTGTTTCCAGACACGGATTAGATCAAATTTAACAGGGAGGGAGGATAATACATTTCCATGCACACAAACACACACTCTTTATCGGCAATGCCCGTGCGGTCACTTATCCATCGATGTAGAAAAGTGATGTAAAATTATAAATTTCATAATTTAAAAAAATATTTGCGTACTGACCATCGGGGAAAACTCCCGATCATAGATATATGTATATATGTGTATATCTGTGGCTCTAGATGGCCACAGTCCTCCACTGCACCTTGGTCCAGCCTTCATTTCAAAGGAGCTCTACCCTGTACTAAAATGGCGGCTCTATTGACGCATTCCTTCCAATAGACAACAACAGGGTAGGCGACATCTAATGATATCTATGATTATGCGGTCTCTGTCGCCATCTTGTGGATGGATAGTATATATATATATATATATATTTATTTAGTTAGTTAGTTAGTATTGTATTATACAAAAATTTCATAAATAAATGGCATTTTATTGACATTTGTCTTAAATTAAGAATCTCTTCTTTTCCAGAACATTCTCAAGTTAAAATGCTGCATAGGAATTATAGGAGGGAAACCCAAGCATTCACTGTTTTTTGTCGGCTTTCAAGGTATGCATGTATGAAGAGCTCTGTTTTGATTGGTTGCTGTGCTCCAGTCTGCTCTCTGATTGGCTGCTGTCTGTGTTCTTGCAGATGAGCAGCTGCTGTATCTGGACCCACACTACTGTCAGCCGGTGGTGGACGTCACTCAAGCCAACTTCTCTCTAGAGGTGAGACCCAAAACAACAAAATAGATGCTCTATGTACGTTTTTTACTCCTCGAAATCATAAAAATATCATAATATGTGTGCAGATATTTAAGAAACATGCTAAGTGAACATACTTGTTTATCTGAAAAACAATTCTAAAGTCAGTTATTCTCTTATGAAAATGTGTCTTTTGGTCTCTATAACCGGCCCACTGCCAGTTTACCCAATTATATTTCAGCACCCCAGGTTGCCTTGACGGAAAACATGCATAATTCATATAAGTCATGAAGACTTCCTCAATAATTGTGAACTCCAGACTACAGTAGAAGCCTTCGAAATGAGATGCAGATTCAGAGAAATGTTGTCAAAGATTTTTTCGAATCAGTTTTAAATCTTATGACCAATTAAATGCTCTCTAGTATCTGACATTCCCCGCCCCCTTCAAGATGCTTTTCATTTGAGCTCAACCACTCTCAATGGCAGAGCTATGAGAAAAACGAAACGCTGTTGGGTGTTTTTTAAGGGGAGGAGCTAATCTATGCCCCGCCCCCCTCTTCATTTTTCAGTTGAGATTACGTCAAACATTGAATACAAAATGCACATTTCAAAGCACTTCGCGGGACCTTTAAACATTTCGAAAAAAGTATTAACCGTGCCTGACGAACTGTTGTTTTCTCTCATAGTCTTTTCACTGTAACTCTCCGAGGAAGATGAACTTCAGCCGAATGGACCCCAGCTGCACCATCGGCCTCTACGCTCGCACTAAAACAGACTTCGAGTCCTTGTGCACGGCGGTCAGTGAAGTGAGTGTCTGGACTGAAATGTCTTTTGTAAACTACACAATAATAATGGCTGAATATCTTCTCTACTGTGTTGATTATCGGTTCTGGTTTTCAATTGGTGGATCTCATGCGAGGGACAGTTTGGTCCCGCCCTTACGTGATGTCATTGAAGAGCTCATTCAAACTAAATACAGCATTTAAATGTAAAAATTTATTGTTTTGCATTTTTCCTTAGCATTTTCTTTTGTAATAAAATATAATATAACAAATTTAATAGCAAATATTGTGGACGGAAATCTGTTCAACATCACTATTTCAAAATATTTTTAAGAAGAATTCAAATTTCACAGAAAGACTAATAATCGATCTACTGTTACGCTCCTGATATTTTCTGATGATATTTTCAGGCATTGTCATCCTCAAAGGAGAAGTATCCCATCTTCACGTTTGTGGAGGGCCGAGGGCAGATCTATGGCCTGGAGGGTCCGAGTGGAGGGTCCGTAGACTCTCCTGCACACATCTTCACCTGCAACAGAATGAGCCGCAACAACAAGAGAGGAAGCACAGATGAGTTTGTGCTGCTGTGAGCTGATTTTCTTATTTTTTTCACACGTAACACTGAGATTCTGCACTGAAGCGCCTGAAGCTGCTGATCCTCACGTCTCAAACCTGACACTGAGGCATCATGGGAAAAAAACTAACTGGATCGTTGATCAAACCACACAGTCCTTCCAAAAAAACGATGCTTTGCATAAAGAGAATATTGCAGATTTTTAGAATTTTTTTTTTTATGCTTTGAGTCGTGATTTTTATGGCAGTTGTTTAAGGTACATTCACCTCAAAATTTACTTTTTGTGTGAATTATGCTCGAATTTATTTATATTTATTATTGTAATCTGGCCCAAAAAATATTTAAAAACTGAATTATTCTCTCATTACTCAAAAACATGCATTTATTTAAATTGTAGTGTTTTGGCACTGCCTTTAATTTGTGTTCAATTTTATTATATAATAATAATAATAATAATAGTAATAAAATTAAAAAAAAAAGTAAAATAATTGTAAAAGATTTTATAAAGTTGCATTTCCGAGTTATAAAGTCAGAATTCCCAGTTATAAAGTAGCAATTTTCGAGTTATAAAGTCACAATTCTGAGATATAAATTCACAATTCCGAGTTAGAAAGTCAGAATTCTGAGACTCGAAATTGTGACTTTTATAACTCGGAATTGGGACTTTATATCTCGGAATTGCGACTTTATAACTCGAAAATTGCTACTTTATAACTGGGAATTGTGACTTTATATCTCAGAATTGCGACTTTATAGAATTACGACTTTATTATTCGAAATTGTGACTTTATATCTCAGAATTGCGACTTTATATCTCAGAATTGCGACTATAATTCAGAATTGCTACTTTATAACTCGGAATTGCGACTTTATATCTCAGA
>CAIGQV010019186.1:4759360-4774386 GCA_903798115.1 Danio jaintianensis | reverse complement strand
TGTCCATTAGGGTCCCACCAGCCATATCGCACTGCTACGAGTGTGATATTGCATTTATACCACAGTTCGACGGCACAATCGTGTATATAAAAAAGAAAATCAAACACGGAGAGTCTAAAAACCCTTTTGTATTAGGAACTACTTTCTTCCGCCATTCATTCTCATCTGCAGCTGACGTCAGAACAGCAGAAGCCGTTACTAATTCACCAACGTCACTTTAGAGCTAGTGTTTAAATGATTCTCTAGCGTAATGTCTGAAGTGATGACAAAACAGGTGATTTTGCTGACATTTTAAGATTATAAGGCTGAACGTGACATGAAATGCCATCCATCTACAGAGATATCTCAAAAAGATTATTACAGTCTACAGTATTTCTCTGTTGCGATTGGGATATCACAATAATTAACCCCGAAAAAAGCAGCGCAATCACTACCAGATTGCTGTTGTGTTTGCGATAAGGAAAAACGCTAAACACATGCGGACATTTCTTCTTTCTTTCTGCCAACACAACATACATTCCTGATATGCGAGTCCCATCTCACATTCAATACACTACAATTATATGGTATAAATACAGCACTACAACATATAAAAGAGAGAGATCGACATAGAATATCACTTACCAGTTTAATAATGATTTGATCAGCTGTAGTTAGAAATTACGCTGTTTTAATCTTCTAAGGGCTTATTATGCTGTCCTGTTGCCAACTTGTGGATAGACAACGTCAACCGTCTTTGGTCTACTCAGTATGGCAGGCTAATGCCCGCCGACGCGCTGTCTCTCAGAAATTATAAATATTTTTAAATAGGCACTATCCTTATAAATAAACTGCAAAGTTGCAGTCTAAACAACTACGTTCTCGACTAAAAAAGCCTCAAAATTACAATATGTTGCCCAAAAGGAGCAATATTTGTCAAACTGTAGAGTGTCCTCAGCTTGTTGCTGTATGTGGGCGGAATAATACAGAAGGGTGAAGAGGCAGGTCGACTGCTGTTACTGGCAAAATATCGCACGGCTATCAGCCAATCAGATTCAAGAACCAAACAGAACTGTTGTATAAATAAATATATATATATATATATATATATATTATTCCCTAACATATAAATTTGGGCTATGTATTTTTGGACCATTATCAGACATTATTTTTGTTAAATTAGCTGCAGATTTAACTTCAGTACTGACTAGTCTAATGTATATGCACATAATATTTTTTCTTTGTCAAGTTTTTAAAATTATTATAAGTACTTTATTGAAATAATGTTGTTTGAAAAATGAAATATAGTTTTATATTTTGTATATGTAGTCATTACCAGTGACGGTGTTGAATCATGAATGGGTAAATCCATAGTTTAAATTTTTTGTCTGTATTCATCAACTTTCAGATGTTGTGAGCTGTTCACTTACTTTGTATTTTCAGCGCTTTTAATATTTTTTCCATCAAAAGAGAAGAGATTCAGAGGTCGACACTCAAGTGCTGCATGTGTTTTATAAAAAAACGCATTAATTGGATGAATTTCCTCACTGATTTTTGTCATATCTAACTCTCTGCTTCTCTTTCTTCATCTTTGGAGATGTGTAAGACCGTGTTTGACTGGTGTGTGTGTATGTGTGTGTGTGTGTGTGTCTACAGGACCTGATGGTGGGCGACGAGGCGAGTGAACTGCGCTCCATGCTTGAGGTGAACTACCCCATGGAGAACGGCATCGTGAGGAACTGGGATGACATGAAGCACCTGTGGGATTACACCTTCGGCCCGGAAAAACTCAACATCGACTCGCGAAACTGCAAGATCCTGCTGACCGAGCCGCCCATGAACCCCACCAAAAACAGAGAGAAGATCATTGAGGTTTCAGCGATTTTTATTTATTAATTAGCTTGGAATCAAATGGAGTTTTTTGTTTTCGAAAGAACTCTCTTCTGCTCAGCAAGGCTGCATGGATTTGGATTAGCAATATTGTGAATAGTGCTGAGCTAAAATTAATCGCAATTATTCATTCATTCATTTTCTTTTCGGCTTAGTCCCTTTATTAATCAGGGGTCGCCACGGTGGAATGAACCGCCAACTTATCCAGCATATGTTTTACGCGCGCGGATACCCTTCCAGCTGTAACCCATCACTGGGAAACATCCATACACACTCATTCACACACATACACTACGGACAATTTAGCCTACCCAATTCACCTATACCACATGTCTTTGGACTTGTGGGGGAAACCGGAGCACCCGGAGTTAATTGCAATTAATCACATCCAAATTAAAAGTTTGTTTTGACGTAATGTATATGTGTGTACTGTGTATATTTAGATATAAAATATATAAATGTAAATACCTGTGTAACAAAATTGTTTTGTTTCTATGTATGTGTGTGTGTCACATATACATTATTATATATCTTATATTTATTATGTCAAAACAAACTTTTATTTTGGATGCAATTAATCGCGATTATTTTTTGCCCAGCACTAATTGTGAAATACTATTACTGTTATAGTTATGTTTGTTCCTATTATTTAAAGCTCTCATAAGTACAATAGAAACAGTAAAATTGTCAAATATTATTGCAGTTTAGAAATAACTGCTTTTTTATATACTGTTGTTTAAACCATAATTTAATGCTGTGTTTTGAAGCTGACTTTTCCGCATCAATGTTTTCCAGTGTCACTTGGTGAGCAGAAAAGTCTTAAAACTTTACAAAATCTTACTGCTCTCAAACTTTTGACTGGTGGTTTTCATCTGTGACTGATCATCTTTGAGGTTTGTGAATTTTGACCCTATTCTTTGCCTGTAGGTGATGTTTGAAACCTATCAGTTCTCTGGAGTTTATATCGCCATCCAAGCCGTCCTTACACTTTACGCTCAAGGTAAACTAGATTGAAAAATATAAAATGTACACGCACACGTGTTTATGTATGTATGTATGTATGTGTGTATTCTATTATTATATGTATACATCTATATTATGTATATGAGACATGAAATGTAAATGGAAAATTTGTGTGTATATATTATTTTAGGTTAGTATTTGTTAATTATTTAAAAAATATTTTATTAGCTTCTCTTTTTTTCTGTTTTTATGTAATTTTATTATTTAATTTTCATTTTTAATAAGACATCATTTCTAATTTTCTTTAAAAAAATCACTTTAAGGGGTTTAAACACACTTGTGTGGTAACAGCGTGTGAATATAACCAGCATCTAATGGTAAAAAATTATTAATTTTATTTGTTTATAATCAGACTTCATAAACACAATCTGCAGAAACACTTTGATTGACATTCTGCCATTGTACGTGTCATCAGAGGGGGTAAAGCTCCGCCCATTAGCGACCATCCCTCCCTCATTAGCATAGACAGCCCTGGGTGGGAACCAGCCACTATGCTGCTGCTATGCGCATAGACTTTTGTAGCTTCACCTTGTTTTGAAAAGAGGCTGGGGCCACAAACTCATTTGAATTTAAAGCAACAGTCACCAAAATGGCACAATTTGGATTAAAGCCTAAAAGGGGCAGTTCTAAAGAGTTATAAAACATTTGTGTGGTGTTTTGAGCTGAAACTTCACATACACTCTAGAGACATCAGAGACTTATTTTAGATCTTATTAAGATGGGCATAATAGGTCCCCTTTAAAGTTTTCAGTACCTTTTTTAGAATAGACATTTTATGTTTAAAGTAAACATATAATAACACAGGTCTTGCGTGTGCGCAGGTTTGCTGACGGGTGTAGTTGTGGACTCTGGCGACGGCGTCACTCATATTTGTCCTGTGTACGAAGGCTTTTCTCTTCCTCATCTCACTCGCCGTCTGGACATCGCCGGAAGAGACATCACACGCTACCTCATCAAGGTGCAGACCCCAAAAACACACTCCACCGGCACACTGTTTACACAGGATCAACTCAGTTCAGAGTCCTAATGTAGCATTTGTAAATTCAGTGTAAATATTAACATATCAGCGTGATGCTCGTGAGTCAGAGAAAGCAGTAGTCTCTCGTTAGCATGTCAACCCAGTATATAATCGGTGTGTTTTTTTCTAAAGCCTGATTTATTTTCTACATTTACATTTTAGTCATTTAGCAGAAGCTTTTGTCCAAAGCAACTTACAATTGAGGAGGCATTCGGGGATTCAACAAGAAGAGGCAATACACACAACAAGTGCTAATTATACAAAGGAACTGATGGTGCTCAGAGAATTAAGTGCTAGAGAGAAGGGTGTTTCTACAGGTGGTTTGTCAAGCCCACTCACCCGTGTGAAGCACACTTTATAAATGCAGTGTTTTTTTTGTGATATGGAGTGAATGTGTCTGGTGCAAATGTGTAAAACTGGTGCAAGTGTTAGTTAAAGTGTCAGAGAGATGAAAGAGATTTATACTCCATGGCACATACCTTGCACATAGCAGTTGCCATTGAGCATTTACAATTGAAGACAAAATTAATAATATTTAATAAAAAAAAAATATATGTATATATATATATATATATATCTTTTATTCTTATATTTACTTTATATATACTTAAATTTTTTTGTATACCTTTTTATATTTATTACAATTTTTGGGTGAACTAACCCTTTAAGTGTGTGTGTGTGTGTGTGTGTGTGTGTGTGTGTGTGTGTGTGTGTGTGTGTGTGTGTGTGTGTGTGTGTGTGTGTGTCTCCAGCTGCTGTTGTTGAGAGGTTACGCCTTCAACCACTCGGCAGACTTCGAGACGGTGAGGATGATGAAGGAGAAACTGTGTTATGTGGGTTATAACATCGAGCAGGAGCAGAAGCTTGCGCTTGAGACCACCGTACTGGTGGAGTCTTACACGGTGAGCTTTAGAAACATCCAAAAACTATAAAAAATAATAATAAAATTAAATCAATAGCTGCGTGCACTCTGTAGCATTATCCCACTTAAAGCTTTCTCCACAGCTTTGAAGAACAAGCCATTTCTATTTGTTCAAATCTGGGATCCTTTTCATTATTTTTTGGAAACTCCTTTTTTTTTTTTCTTTTTTTTTTTTGGTCAAATAATGTAATATTCCATGTCCTTTTATTTATTTATTTTTAATTTAATTATTTTTAATCTATTTATTTATTTTTAATAAATTTATTTTAATTTTTAATTTTATATGTAATTGTATTAAGTTTAAATTGATTGTTATTTATTTATTTAATTGCATTTTTAAAATGTAATTAAATTGTATTATTTGTTTTATTATTATTGTTTGCTTTTAATGTATGGGGGTGTGGCTTTGGATATTATTACTGAATGTAAATTTGTGAAATGTTTCTGCACTAAAAAGTTCAATAAAAAAAACAAAAAAAAAACACGGTAGGTTCTAATGTCCACTAGAGCGCAGCGGTGTGTTTTTATTATGGCCACTAGAGGGCAGCAATCTGTTATGTGTTTATTAGTAAAGCCTAGATGGGATACAGCTGCAAATATTCTCATCAATATAGCATAATTTTTGTGACACTGTACAACATTTATGTTTACATTACTGTGAGAATTGGGTGTAGGGTTGGGGTAGGGGTAGACGATAATAAAATAAAATTTAATGGGTAATTTAATAATATATGAATAATACTCTGTATAATTACTGTTTTTACAGTACTGTGATGATTGGCTTTAGGCGTGGAGTACGGGTAGACGTTAATAAAATACAAGGGTAGCAGTGTGTAGTGTTTTTATTATGGCCACTAGAGGGCAGCAATGTGTTTATTATGGCCACTAGAGGGCAGCAATGTGTTTATTATGGCCACTAGAGGGCAGCAATGTGTTGTTTTTATTATGGGCACTAGAGGGCAGTAGTATGTTGTGTTTTTCTAGTGAGTGAATGGACACTGGTTTGTGTGTGTTTATAGCTACCGGACGGGAGGGTGATTAAAGTTGGCGGCGAGCGGTTCGAGGCTCCTGAAGCTCTGTTTCAGCCTCACCTCATTAATGTGGAGGGTGTGGGAGTCGCCGAACTGCTCTTCAACACCATCCAGGCCGCAGACATCGACACCAGGTCAGTTGAAATACACAGTCTTCAATAAATTAATATATACAAAATAAATGTGTATGTATATATGTGATTATTATCCTGTTTTTTGTCTTGGGCTGCATTTTACAAATATGTCACGTAAAACGTTTTTTTTTGCCGTTTTTTAAATAGATTTTAATAGTTTGTAATGTTTTTTTTTACAACATAGAGTTTTACAATATTATACATAAAATATATAATTATATAATATATATTATAAATAGCTATACTTGTGTTTTAAAGTATGTATTGTGCATTTATATCTTTGTTATACAAATTAATTAACAATTCTTATTAAAAAGAGGTTTTACACCGTATGTATCATAAACCTATTATAAACGTTATATTTTGTTCTTTTTCTGTACATTTATGTCTTTATTCTCAAGACACATTATCTGTTACAGTATATTATGTATTAAATATGTTATTATGATTTTTTGCTTGGGACTCTATTTTACAAACACGCATGTAATATCTTTTCCAAAACAGAAGATTATGGAAAAAAACAACAATAAAATACATAAAATATGGGTGACACTTTATTTTAATGTACAATTCAGACTATTAACAAGCTCATAGCAAGACTTTTAGCTCAATAAACTACTAATTAGCTGCTTAATAAAAGTTATTAAGCTAGTAGTATGGATGTAAATTAAGATCATACTTCATAAGTGCTAATAAACAGTTCATATCTTAATAATAGACAGGTAATAAGCCAGTAGTAAATGCTGTGAATTGTGACAAACTAAAGTGTTACCAAAACATGCAATTACTATATAGCAGCAGTTTATTATTTCAGATTGTAATGACAATTAAATGTTATAAACACGTTTTTAGAGACGTTTTGAATTGCTACACATGATGTTATTATTTTAGAATTGTAATTTATGAACATTTCAATTACACTCTTATATATTTACGTGCATATTTGACACGATTATACACACTCATGTTTGTCTGTCTTTATCTAAGGGCTGAGTTTTACAAGCACATTGTTTTGTCGGGCGGCTCTACCATGTATCCCGGTCTGCCGTCTCGTCTGGAGCGAGAGCTAAAACAGCTTTACCTGGAGAGAGTGCTGAAGGGAGACGTCGACAAGCTCTCGGTACGAAAAACACACCTCTTATACAGACTTAAAGACATAGCTGACCCCAAAATGAACATTCTGTCACCATTTCACTCCTTTCTGAGTTTCCTCCTTCTGTTGGACACAAAAGAAGATATTTTGAAGAATGTTGGAAACCTGTAACCATTGACTTCCATTGTTTTTCCTACTATGGAAGTTAACGGTTACCGGTTTTCAGCATTCTTCAAAATATCTTCTTTTGTTTTCAACAGAATAAAGAATAAATAGTGAGTACATTTTCATTGTTGGCGTGAACTATCCCTTTAATTTGCTAAAAAAAAACAACTCTTATTTAAAGAGCTGCTGACCAGTAGGTGGAGATGTTCGTCCGTAATGTATTAGTTGTCTTTAATGTTACAGGAACTGTCAGAGAAATCAGCTTCCTTTATTAAAGGGAACTCTCTCTCTCTGAGATTGTGACTTTATTATTAGTGTTTTTTGCTATGGTAAAGGTCACTGTGGTGATTGCAGATGCAGTAAAGTGATAGCTAGATTTGCCCACAATTAAATATAATCAAATATTAGCATTGCTAAAAAGGATGAATCACCACTAAGACTTTTTTTGTATCTATATTATTTGTCTTTTAAATTTTTTTAGGGGTTTTAGTTTTGACATTTTGCAGTAATTGGTGTTTTCAGGAATGGACAGTATTTATGTTACATGTATTTCAAATATAAAATGGCATTTGGTAATTTGTATTTGATAGGGTTGATGAAAATGGCTTAATATTTTGTATCGAAATACTTTCGTTCTTTTTGTAGTTTATTTTGCCTGTTTAAACAATACAATCACAGCAATAAACTTGAAATTGAATGACGACGAGTACAATAGTAAAACAGGGAAACAATGAAAAATTTATAATAAAAAAATAATAATCTTTAAAAAAAAATTACAGAGGCAGAATTTGATAATATTATATTAATTGTAAAATTTATATTTCCAGTTCACAGTTTTTACACTTTTATTATAAACATTGTGTAATGTAGTTATTAGGTTATCTCATAATGCAATAATACATACTATTAAGTAGTTACGTTAAATTCTAAAGAAAACTCTGCAAATTGGGTAATGAAAATTTACATTTGTGAATATAATATTCACCCATTAAAATAAATAAATTGCCCATGTAGTCTATGTTATAGTCTATATTATGAATACATTTCATGTTCCCTTGTAAAAGTATTTTTAAAATGCCAAAATACAATATTTGATCTTGATGCATAGTATGGCTGCTGTTTTTTTTTTGTTTAAGTCAGATTGAAAGTCAGGTGAAGCTAGAATTATTAGCCCCCCTGAATTATTAGCCCCCCTGTATATTTTTTTTTAACAGAAAGAAGATTTTTCAACACATTTCTAAACATAATAGTTTTAATAACTCCTTTCTAATAACTGATTTCTTTTATCTTCGGCATGATGACAGTACATAATATTTTACTAGATATTTTTCAAGATACTAGTATTCAGCTTAAAGTGACATTTAAAGGCTTAACTAGATTAATTAGGCAAGTTAGGATAATTAAGCAAATCATTGTATAATGATGGTTTGTTCTGTAGACAATTGTAAAAACATTGCCTAAGAGGATTAATAATATTGACCTTAAAATGGTTTAAAAAAAAATAAAAACTGCTTTTATTCTAGCCGAAATCAAACAAATAAAACTTTCTTCAGAAGAAAAAATATTATAGGAAATACTGTGAAAAATTCCTTGCTCTGTTAAACATCATTTGGGAATTCACAGGAGGGCTAATAACTTTGATTTCAACTGTATGTTATTTTATTTTAAAATGCATTTCGATATATATATATATATATATATATTTTGCCAGTTTTACTGAATCTGTCTGGTCTTGCTTTTGCAGAAGTTTAAGATCCGCATTGAGGATCCTCCACGTCGTAAACACATGGTGTTTTTGGGCGGTGCAGTGCTAGCCGACATCATGAAGGACAAAGACAACTTCTGGATGACCAGAGAGGAGTATCAGGAGAAGGGCATGCGCGTGCTGGAGAAACTGGGTGTCACTGTTAGATAAATCACACACATACACATAAACACACACACACATACACACAAAACATCACACACACTCCCAGTCGCCGGGTGGCATTTTGGCAGCGTAAATGCACCGATGTATTTTCAAAAGATGATGAGGAAATACTTGAGAACGACAAACAAATACTTGAACTTCCTTTTGCGATCCAAAAATAAAAAGTGCTTAAAGTTTGTACGACATTCCAAATGTAAAGGCTCATATCAGTGATATTGAGTGAACCGCTCACAAAACAAAGCCGTTTATGCTGCCAAAATGAATCCACAAAAGCACCACCATATCATGACCTGTTTGTTTCGAGTCCTGTCCGCTTCATGAATTCACATCGACTCTAACAAAGTCAAATATCACTCAAAAGAGAGTTAAAGAAAATAATAAACGTGAGGATGTTGTGTAAGTACAGGGACAAAACAATAAAAGATGTATTTTTACGAGAGGTTTCTTTGGTAAGACGTTGTTTTTTGTAATGATAAAAGTCACTGCAGTCAATTAGCTAATAAAAATGAAGACTATAAGAATGGTGGCCGATGGTATCAAACATACAAATGTTCTTCTGAAAGCGGCTACTTTTTTTTTCTCCTTTAACTTTCTGCAATGGCTTTCTCTCAGTGTTATTAGATGTGCGCTTCACCTGATTTCCTGAAAGTAGAGAGAGAGAGAGAGAGAGAGAAATGCGGTTGTGATCTGGACCAACTTCCCTAAATATCACTTAACAACATTTTACGAGTGCTCTTTGCTCAAATAATGTCAATGAGGATGCTTTAAATACACTCACGATGAGCATCACTAATCTGCTTCGCTTTCAGGATTTGAAAGTCAAAACATATAGACAGGTCATTCCATCTTTGTTTCAGTCTAAAGGACGTTCATAAACGGTAGTATCAGTTTCAGACTGTGTTTGAAAGGGAAGTGATAATGTTCTGCCGCATGTTTAGCGTTCAGTTATAGCTGAAAACTAGAAGCTCATTTCCGCATCTGACTCAGTGAATCTCATCAAACGTGGGTCACATTTCACTTTAGAATCAAAATGGACTTTTCTTTTGCATTGACATTATTTTTTTGATGACAATTAAGCACTTTTTTTGTCTGAGCTGTCATTACCGTAACACTAATATAATGCAATTCTCATTAATATAATTTCAATACGTCTATCATTTTTATTAAAATAATGCATTGTGACGTTGTTTTCATGACAATTAAGCACTTTTTTGTCTGTATTGTCATTACCGTAATGCTAATATAATTTAATTCTCCTTAACATCATGCCAATGCATCTATCATTTTTTTAAAGTAATGCATTGTGATATTTTGACAATTAAGCGCTTTTTTTGTCTGTATTGTCATTACCGTAATGCTAATATGATGGAATTCTCATTAACATCATGCCAATTATTTCCCAGTGATGGGTTGCAGCTGGAAGGGCATCCGCTGCGTAAAACATATGCTGGATAAGTTGGCGGTTCATTCCGCTGTGGCGACCCCGGATTAATAAAGGGACTAAGCCGAAAAGAAAATGAATGAATGAATGAATGAATCATGCCAATTACAGCTATCACTTTTATTAAAATAATGCATTTTGACATAATTTTCATGACAACTAAGCACTTATTTGTCCGGTTTATCATTACTGTAATGCTAATAAAAATGGAATTCTCATTAACATAATGCCAAAACAGCTATCATTTCTATTAAAATAATGCATTGTGATGTTATTTTTATGACAATAAAGCAGTTTTTTGTCTTTTGAATGCTCATTACCTATGCAAATACACCCATCATTTTTATTTCTTTAATGCATAAAATGTAAAAAAATCATTACTGTAATTAAAAAAACTATAATCATTACCATAATGAAACATTTACCTTGATTCAAAATTTTAAAATAAATTGTGAAATTACAGAACTCTCAGTAATATAGTAAAAATGACATTCAAAAATGATATTCAAATGTAAAATTTAAATTTTGTACGTTATGGAAATGATTATTTTGGAAATAATGTTTGTAATCGCTAATAAAATGTAGTTGTAGTTTCATTTAAAGAATGAATAGACTTGGGATAAAAAAAATTATAGTATTCAGATGTGTAAATTAACGGAAATGACAAAATATAGAGGAATAAAATGTGTTACAATAATGAGAATTTCTAATGTGAATGCGTGTAATGTCAATGCAAAAAACCATTCTGATTCTGAAATGACATGTTTTTTTGTTTTGTTCTTTTCATTGCAAGATTCACATTTCGAGAGTTGGCCATAAATAATCCAGAGCAGCTGCAGCGGTGCATTTAGTCACAACCCATACATGTATTTCTCACGTGCATCAATCCATGCGGCTTCAGTTAGTGTTGCTCATTCCATTGCAATAACCCCGCATCCTTTTCATCAGCTTTAATGAGTCTCAATCGTGTTTTACTCCCTAGAGGAACTTTATGGTTGTTCACAGTCTCAACTTGTTTTTTATTTTTCCTTGCATTTAAAGTGATAGTTCACCTTTAAAATGAAAATGTACTCATTATTTACTCAAGTGTTTCCAGACCTGTTTGTTTTTCTTTTGTTGAACACAAAATATGATATTTTGAAGAGAGCTGGAAACCTGTAACCATTGACTTCCACAGTAGGAAAAGCAAATACTGAAGGAAAAATTCAATTGATGACAATATTTTCAATTTTAGGTGAACGATCTCTTTAACAATTTTTGTTTATTTGTTTTTTTTTTCTTCGCTGGTTGTCAGGTAATTTTCATGTCCTAGTCGTGTGGCATCTAACAGTCTGAAAATGAAGGCGTCTCTGGTCAGACGCTTCATTCCCAGACCCAAGACAGCCATGATGTAACGGTTTACTGCCTGTTTGTAGTAAGAATGACACAATAATGACGGTAATGATAATGATGAAAATAATTTTTGTGTTTTTACTCGATGACAGCTGTTTTGAAAGCTGCATCAGTGATGTTTCTGTGTTTGGCTTCGGGTTTGTTCACACTCAGACTCTTCACATGTGGAACAAACAATACGACGACTTAATTGATTTACTCATGCATTCTTTCAGTGCCAAGTTTGGGTATTGTAGTCATTTTTTTTTTCTGTTTGTTGCATACTGCCAGACCACTGATTTAAATAAAGAAAATTGATTTATAACATAATGGTTCAAGTCAGTTTATCTTTATTTCTATAGTACTTTTTACAATGTAGATTTTGTCAAAGCACCTTAAAGGGGACCTATTATGCAAAAATCTATTTTATAAGGAGTTTAAATGCTGTTGTGTGGCAACAGCGTGTGATTATAACCAGCCTCTAATGGTAAAAATTTATAATTCTGTTTTTATAATCACACTTCATAAAAACAGTCTGCAGAAACACTTTGTTTGACATTCTCCCTTTGTACGTGTCATCAGACGGGAAAAAGCCCCGCCATTAGTGACAGTCTCTCTCTCATTAGCATAAACAGCCCTGAGTGAGAAGCAATCCGCCATTAGAGTTTTGAATCTGCCACTATGCTGACACATAGGCATTTGTAGCTCCGCCCTCTTTAGAAAAGAGCCCAAACTCATTTGAATTTAAAGCAACAGTCACCAAAACGGCCTAAAAGGGGCAGTTTCAAATAGTTATTTGTGGGTTATTTTGAGCAGAAACTTCACATACACACTCTAGGCACTTCAGAGACTTAGTTTACATCTTTTAAAAGGGGCATAATAGGTCCCCTTTAACATTGATGAAGAATAGAGAATAAAAAAGCCATAATTATCCAAATTGTGGAGCATTTTAGCAAGTCAGTGTAGTGGTAGAATGCTGGTGTAGTTCTAATGAAATTAAAACGGATTCGTTTCGGTCACTGCTGAAGTTCAGTTTATTCAGATCAGTGTAATGTGAAATGTAATGGTTAAAGTGAGTGCTTTAAATGGTATGTAACTATGGAAGCACATGAGGAATGGCCAACACGTCTCGGATACTATGGAGAAACACAAGCGTCTTTTCTCTCTGTCTATCTCTTAAAGCCGGGAATTATAGTAGCAGTCTTAGACACACACACACACACATGCTGTACTCATGACTTATTCATGCCAGTTATTTTTATTAGGAGTTGGGTCAAAATTCTGCTTTTAGTATTTATATAAATTAAGCGAAATATTGTGCATTTTATTTTATTAATATATTTATCAGGGTGTAATTTGTAAAAGTATATTGATGATTATTCAGCAATCCTTCAGCCACATAAATCAGTGATTGGGGAAAAAGTGCATTTTTAGCCATTTTAGTGAACTCTGACATCCTTTTCAGTAAATTTGGATCAATTTAGTAGCAAAGAATGTGAATTTAGATGTTCCTATTGGCCTCTGTTAAGCAATCCCACCAGGATTTTGCAGGGACATTTTAAATATATATATTTTTTGGCCTAAAATGATGGCTTTATTCAGAACTTGTGGCATAATTTGCTTCAATTCTTTTGTTTTGCTGCGAAAATACACACAAACCTTGAAAAAAAAAAGTTTGTTTTTGATCTCGAACCATTAGACTTGACTTGCAAAATCCTGGAGTGACTGGTTAATCTTTTCTAGCAATAAAAGTCATGGCACATTGAACAAAGGCACTGCATGTCAATTACAGAAGAATAAAATGTGTTACGGTAATGAGATTTTTATCACAAAAGAATTTTAGATTTTTGTCAATCAGATGAACATTAACTGCATTGTTTGTCATTTTATATATTTTATCATGTTTTTATTTTATCAAGTGGCCAAACACTGTTATTTTAGCACTGTGACCTCAGAATGGGCTCATAAATAAGTGTATCAAATTTGGTGAAAATATCTCATTGTATTGACGACCACTTTTAACATTTGGGCTTTTGTTTGCAACTATGAGTCAAATAATGCTTCTTTTTTGCTATTAAGACTCCATAGTTCTACATTGGTTTTATCTTGCTTCAAGCTCAAACCCATAATTTCACAGCTTTCTTTGGAATACAATTTTCCAATAAAGTTTTGGAATAATTTACCAATCAGAATCAAGAATGACCATTGGTGTGACTATATATTATTTATGAGTATTGATTTATTCAGTGTATATATGTCTTTTCATTTTTACTCCCTCTAGGGTTTATTAATATACTATTTAATCAATATAGCTTTCATTGGAAATGCTTTTCGATAAGCTAAGCAGTTGTTTGCTACTTTAATTTGGACTTTTTCTCCTCAGATCCCTGTCTTTTCTTTGGATGACTGTAAGGTTTTTGGAGGTCTGAGTGATACAGTCATCTTGCATATAATGATACAGAGCTGTGTGTGTAGGAGGGGGTGATTGTGTTCACATTTGTTTCCGATTTTGTTCATGTAAACAGGGGGGCTGTCAGACTCAGTGGGGCCTGTTTAAATTAAGGCCAGGCCGCTCTGCACGCAGACGCTCCCAGGCTGTATGTTGAACGCCACATGCTAGTTTATAGTATGAGAGCAGTGATAGATTTGTATGAATGACACACAAATGCAGATTTGGTCCCGGTTTGAGTGCCCATAAAGTCGTTCACCCACAAACTGAACATGCCGTCATTATTTATTCACCTACAAACCCGAATACCCAATGACCAATGAAGACCATATGGCTTCTATATAAAATATCACATGACTTCATAATACTAACTTTTTTTACAAAATTTTTGCATGAGGAAGAGAATGAAATTGAAGTAATGATTTGACCAAAGGTCCATCATATTCATTTAAAGATACATTGAACAATGTTTGATGTTCCTCATATGTTATATCTGATTTTGTTGCTTTTTACACTGTTGAAAGCTATTAGTAGACTTAACTTAAAATAATGAGTAAATATGTTGCTTTTTAAAGCTATT
>CAIGQV010019186.1:4716988-4743057 GCA_903798115.1 Danio jaintianensis | reverse complement strand
TAGATAGATAGATAGATAGATAGATAGATAGATAGATAGATAGATAGCTGACATTATAAGAAGAAATAACCTTTTTTTAATATGTAAGCAAATGTGATTCAGAATTTTGGGAACATTAATGTTTTTAATCAGAAATTCTTACAAAAAAACAGACAAAGATTATTTTAATTACATTTTGACATAAAAGTACATCTATTGTCTTTGTAAATACATAAAGTACAGTAAAAAACACAGTAAAAGAAAGTAAAAAAAAACACATTCTTTACAATACTATAAAAATACATTTTACCAACGTTTTAAACTTCTGTTAACATGTATGTGTATATATATATATATATATATATATATATGTATGTATGTATGTATATGTGTGTGTGTGTCTGTGTGATTTATACATTATATTTACAATAATCCTAAAAACAGACATGTTCTTGTTAAATAAAAATACTACGATTTACCCTATTCTAATTTATTTAACATTTGTACCATTCTTTTTCAGTAAAAAGCATGTTAATTATACAGAGTTATACATCATACAGATACAAATATAATTAATACTTTATAATAAATCATCAATAATGCAGTTAATTATAATATATCAAGATTATAATATTTTTTACTATGCTGCCTGTTTGGGTAACATACAGTTAACCAGCGTAGACGGCTAGACGGATAAACGGATGGATAGATCCACAAAATATTGAGCGTGCATCAGCAGCACACATACTAAATACATACAGAGTTGTGTATGTAATGTCTGGATGCAAATGTATTTGTGGCTGTGCTAATTATCACTTTAGACTTTACCTCAGCAGAGGGAATTAGACATCCAGCAGCTGCTATCCATTCTCAACCTACCACACACACATCCAGTCTCTCTCTCTCTCTTTTTCTAAACTTAGGAGCGACTGACTACTTTGATTAGTAATAATCAGTGTCTGGCTGGGCTTGTATGAATGGCTGTGAGTCATAAACTTCTAAAGTTAGTGATTAGCGGAACGGCACTGCTGCGCAACTGTGACAAACGCTAAACACCTAAAGCTTGAAGTCCAACTGAAAGAAACACATTCATGATTCTTAACTCGGAATATAACCTTGACTTTCTATGTGTGTGTGTGTGTGTTTTAGACAGACTCTTGTATCTGAAGTCTGTGGTGTGGCATTGTTTTGTTGAAATAGGAGCAATGGGAGGATGAAAGGGAGCAAAGGTCACTTCCTGAGCACAGCACACACACACTCACTCTCACACACACACAATACAAAATCAGCCATCAGAAAAAAAAAAATGATGGCAACTGACCCATTAATAACATCTATTCTCAGAAGCTGAATAGATAAACGAACAGACATAGATAAATGGATAGATAAATGAACATACAGAATAATAGCACATTATTATTGTTGATATGTTTACAATTCAGGATATAATCACTAAGAGTTTAGCATTATGTAAGATTGAAATGTTTTGATAAGGTTAGGATACTTATGAATGAATTCAAAAAAGTTTAAATGAATCACTTTGATTGGTTTCAATCATTATTTAACCATATTTGTCATCATATTGAAACAATTTGTGTCATATTGAAACACCTTGCTGTTTATTATAGGTAGTCAAAGTAGTGTATGTGCTAAATTGAATAGATTTCTGATTAATAATAAATCATCCTAGAGCTTGGTGATAAGATGACATAAGTGTATATTAAGAGTCATTCACATTTGCTTTATTGTTTATAACACAGTATGTAAATATACACTCACTTAGACACACCTGTTCAACTGCTAGTCACTGCAGATCTCTAACCAGCCAATCACATGGCAGCAGCTCAATGCATTAGACACAGGCTGGATCTGAAATTATATACCCTTAAATGGTGCATGGTAGAGAAAAAAAACTACTATGGAAGTCAATGGGTGCCAGTTAGCAGAATTCTTCAAAATATCTTCTGTTGTGTTAAACGGAAGAAAACAAGTGAGTAAATGATGACCGAATTTTCTTTTTTTGGGTGAACCATCCATTTAACGTTGTTGTGATTAGTTAAAAGAAGTTAAAGTTTCTCATATCATGAAGTAATTTTGGTCATACCAAATTTTGGTCAAATACCATTTTGGTCAAATCATCGCCATTTGCCAAATAGCCATTTGACAGCAAATACATAAATATAGCCATATAAAAATCTGAAATATGCAAATTACATACATGACAAACAAGTTCATATTTGCATTTTCACATATATAAAATGCATATATGCGGTAGGGATGCTCCGATCGATCGGTCGGAGATCGCTATCGGCCGATAAGTAATGGATTTATAGGTGTGCATTTGAACTTTTTATGCATCAAATATGCGCTCCAAACTTTTTCTTGATTTCATTTGCAATGTTTTCAAATTGCATTGTTAGTCAAGTTTTTCTTACCATTTTTTTAATCTGTGCTGTCTATTATTTTCTGTAAAGCTGCTTCTGACCATGACATGTTCACACCTAAATGGTTACGTGTTTAAAGGATTATATGCAGCATCTTTAATTTATTCTCTTAGGTAAGTAGAGATCTCACTTAAGTATCATACTTGACAAGGAAATCACCATGACAAGGAATCGGTACTCTGTATCGGCTGCAAAAATTATGACCGAAGCATCGCTAATATGCAGCATGTATTTCAAAATATTTAAAAAATTGCTGCTTGCATATATATTTTTCAACCATTGGAATTACAAGTATGTACATATGGCCATATATGCACACATACATAAAATTATAGCTAATATATTTAAACAATTATGTAATTCCAATTGAAATATTTTTCCAATATTTCGAAATATGTTGCATATATGACATTTTATATATGTGAAATCCAAAAACTGTAAAAAAAAAAAATGCTGGGTTCCACACAATCGACTTGAGTTGTTACAACATGAAGGAATTAAGTTAACTTTTTAGTTTTTACAAATTTAAGTGGAGTGAACATAAAACAATTAAGTAAAAAAAATCTCAAGAATTCTGTTGTTTCATTTTAAATGGGTAATTTGAACAAACAGCAAACATATTTTTTGAGCTTGTTTGTCATATTTGTAATTTGCATATATTACCCTATCTCAGATTTCTACATGGGTAAAAAAAACACTTATCAGCGACTCACCGTGAAAACATCATCATCACCCAGTTCGGCTTCGTTCTGCAGGGTGGAGGAAGAAGTAGTGGAGCCTGTAAAGTAAAAAAAGAAACATGTTATAGCCTTAGTCAAAACATGTCAAATTAAACTATAAACACAGTGTCCTTCTGGTTTCCTCACCCTCAGTGAGGTCCTCGATTGCTTTCCTCACGCCGCGATCAAACGCTCTGGCGTCTGCGGGGCTCTGGAACGACAGGCCGCACTTCCTGTTGTCCACTCGCCAGTGATGGAAAGTGGGCGTGGCTTTAGTGTACACGAGATCCTTCTTCAGAAAGCACTGCAGGATCATCTGCTCAACACGCACAAGTAACGTTATCAGGATTGATACGTTATGTTTTTCAACACAGGGTCATCCTTTATACGTGATTTTGGCTCTGTTTATGTAGATTCTGAAATGCTTTCCTTCTCGTATGTTTTTTTTTTTTATAGTTATTTTTAGGGGTTTTCACCTTTATTATGGGACGGTGGACAGTTCAGAAAGGAAAGCATTGGGAGCAGAGAGAGGGAAAGGATCGGCAAAGGACCTTGAGACGGGAATCGAACTCGGGTCGCCGTGAGCACTTCGGTGCTATATGTTGGCGCACAGTACCACTACGCTATTGGCGCCGACCCATCGACCATTTATTGGCGTTAAACCATCTTTGTCGGTATGTGATTATTCGGCTATGTTTCTGTAAAAACTGAAATGCGTTGGTTCTGGTACATTTCATTGCATTTTTATTAATGAAATGTAGACAAGAGGGCATTGGAATTTTTTCAGGTTTTTTTGTAGTTATGTAATTTTGGCTACGTATCTGCAAATACTGAAATACGTTGCTTCCGGTACGTTTCATTGCACTTTTCTTTTGAAACATCCACAAGAGGGCGTTGTTGTTTTTTTGTCGGTATGTGATTATGGCTATGTTTCTTTAAAAACTAAATATGTTTCATTGCATTTTTCTTATGAAATGTTGAAAAGAAATATTTTTTTAATAGGTTGCTTTTGGTACGTTTCCTATGAAATGGTGATGAGAGCATTGTTCTGTTGTTTTTGTTTTTGTAGGAGTGTAATTTTGGCAACATATCAGAATAAACTGAAATATGTTACTTATGGTACGTTTCCTTGCATATTTCTTATAAAATGTCAACAAGAGGGTGTTGTTTTTTATTTTTTGTAGGTATGTAGTTGTGGCTATGTATCAGCAAAAACTGAAATATGCTGCTCCTGGTATAATTCGCTGCACTTTTTAATAAAATATCCAGAAGAAGGTTTTGTATTTAGTATCACCTATGCGAAACCATTATATAAACCCAACCAAGTGTAACAAAAGCAAATTTGACATAAAACTGCACCTACTGGGCCATCCATGCCATTTTACTCAGTTTTTACACACAGTTTTGTCACACTGTTTCACAGGACTCATACCCAAGAGCTCTTCGTCATAAGTGCAATGCTTTACCATGTGAGCTATCAGGCAACTGATTACATCAGAAAAGCTGTCTATTTGGTTATAGATATGCGGTGGAACACGTTTGTTTTACAAATCTTGCTTATTGTTTAAATATTTTGAGATCTATATATGGCATTGTGCAAAGAACTACTTGAAAATATAGTGTATTTGTCAGTAATCTGCTTATCTAATCATAATTTGTGGGGAAATGATCAATTGTTGTTGATATTTTTACATTTTGCCTAGAAATTGCATCAAAACAATTTTGGTTGTTTTTGCTGTTTTGCAGCAACCTAATTGCATAGTTCACATAGTTCAAAATTCTGTTAGCATTTTACTCACATTTTACTTGTTTCAAACTTTTATGAGTTTAGTTTGTTTCATCTGTTGAACACAAAAGACAGAAACCTGTAACCATTGACTTCCATAGTATTTGTTTTTCCTACTATGGAAGTCATTGGTTACAGGATTTCAGCTTTCTTCAGAATATCTTCTATTGTGTTCAACAGATGAAAGAAACTTATAAACATTTGGCACCACTTGAAAATAAGTAGATATGCAGTAAATTTTTATTTTTGAATGAACTGTCCATTTCAGTTGCATGGGTAATATTTTTAGCAATAGCCAAAAATGCACTGTATGTGTCAAAATTAATGATTTTATTTTTATGCCAGAAATCATTAATAATATTAAGATCATGTTCCATGAAGATGTTTTGTACATTTCCTACTGTAAATATATTAAAACTCAAATTTTGATTAGTAACGTGCCTTGCTAAGAACTTCATTTTGGCAACAATAAAGGTGATTTTCTCAATATTTAGATGATTTCTTGAACCCTCAGATTCGAGATTGTCAAATAGTTGATTCTCTGTCAAATATAATACAATGGAAAGCTTATTTATTCAGATTTAATGACACTTGTGGTTGGTTTTTGCATGTCCAGGGTCACATACAGTGTTGGGTGAGTCACTTCAATAAAATAATTACTTACTAATTACATCATTAAAATTTTATTTAAATTACGTTTTTAATTACTGTTACTTAATAAGGTATTAAATTACTTGACTCAACTTAGAGATCAACGCATAAATGCCCTACATACAGTATAAATCTCAATACAGCATAGACAATAGAAATTAAACTCTTTTAATTCTTTAAATCTGAGCCAAACAGGCCCTTTTAGCTTTATAAAAAAATGTAATACTTTAAGAATTGTAAACATTATATATATCAAAACACAAAACGTTTCAAAGCAATGACACAATATTTCTTGCACACCACATACTGACATGAATTTCTGACTTTCTGTTCATAGTTTCTCAAGCATGTTCAATCTACTTGATAAATGATTTACTCTGCTTCTCTAAATTTATTGATCCAGAACTGTTGAATTTATGAACAGTATTTAAACAAGTACATTATAAGTAACTAATTAAATTACCTAAAAATAAAAAGTAATCCCTTACTTTTTCTCTGGAAAAGTAATCTAATTACAGTAACTAGTTACTTTGTAACTAATTACACCCAACATCAATCCTAGGTTGTGATTTTTTAATTATTTTTTTTATTTAACCATTCAATAGAGAAGTAAGCCCACCAGCTCTCTAACCTGCTTGTCTTTGAGTCTCTCTCCGAAAATAAGAAATCCGTTCCGTCCCAGGAGCTCCAGATCAGCCGGGACCACCTTACAGACACCCACCCGACTGAGGCCTCCGCCCTCCTGAGCCAGCCAGCCGCCACTAGACTCATCCCTCGTCATCACCACAGCTTTCACTCGCACTATGTAACTGTCACTGCAGGAGAGACAGACAGACAGACAGACGGATGTTCTCATGTGGTGCGGTGACAAATAAGTGCAGAAGATGATTAAAGGAATAAATCTGCTGTAAAACACATGTGGCAAACTCTCAGAAAATGTCAAATGTCTTTTGTGTTCTTTTTGCTTTCGTGCATGTTGTTCTTTTCCAATAAAAAATGCATTTTCAATCAAAGTTCTAATTTAATGACCACAAATTCCTAAAGTTGTGCAATCATCAAGCAAGAAATAAAAACATCTTATACTTGGGAAGCGTATAGATTTCAGTCATTTCACAACTTTCACAACATTTTTTTTACACTAGTAAAAATATTTTTTTACCAATTCACTGGAAATTATTATTATTGTTATTGCATTTAATAATAGGCAACACGGTGGCTCAGTGGTTAGCACTGTCACCTCACAGTAAGAAGGTTGCTGGTTCGAGTCCCGACTGGGTCAGTTGGCATTTCTGTGTGGAGTTTGCATGTTCTCCCTGTGTTGGCGTGGGTTTCCTCCAGGTGCTCTGGTTTCCCCCAAAGACATGCGGTATAGGTGAATTGGATTAACTAAATTGGCCGTAGTGTATGAGTGTGTGTGTGAATGAAAGAGTGTATGGGTGTTTCCCAGTACTGGGTTGCGGCTGGAAGGGCATCCGCTGTGTAAAACATATGCTGGAATAGTTGGCGGTTCATTCCGCTGTGGTGACCATGCCGCCCAGTTCAGAATTGTAAATATCAAAATTTTAAATCAGTAGTTGTTTATTAATACTACTGGCTATTAAAAGACACTTGACTGGTTCATAACTTAAATAAAAATATATATAGTGTTTAGTTCAATTTAAAATAAATGAGCTAATATACCAGTGTCTAACCAAAGTCTCCTGATTTAACACAGACTTGATGATGATCATGATGATGAGGATGACATCATAATCCATCTGAGCTGACAAACGATCAACTCTGCATTGCAAATGAGGCTTCTATTGAAATCGTAAAGAGGATGATGTTCGTTATGCTAGTGAGATTGTTTAAAGACAGAGTTAGGATGCCGAACCCATTTTTACGAGCAAAATAAAACAGACGGTTTAACAAATGCAAAACCTGGGATGAGGATTTCTCAGAACATCATTTACATACTGTCTACTGCAGAGCATGGGAACTCCGATAACAGTCTCATCTTTGCTTCGTATTAATGGTGGAATAAACATCAGAACAGACTTGCTTCACGGCTCACGATTAAGAAAGTTCGTTTTAAAATCTTGCACAAGTGTTCAAATTGAAATCCCCATTACCCTAAGGTCTCCATAATTTAAAAAAAAGCATCTGTAAAGATTGAAAAATAAAAATATTATTAAATAAGGAATAATATACGTCGCAAGATTATCAGCAGCTTGATGTAAAGCTGAGCACAGTTATATTACCATTTAAACTACAACGTTTTAAGCCAAAAACAGTCAGCTTTTTATGCATTTTGCTTATTTGTTGACACGACAACAATGTTTTTGGGACTGAAAATGAATAAATCTGTCGGTGCCAATAGCGTAGTGGATAATGCGTTGCCACATGGCACTTTGGTGCTCACGGTGACCTGAGTTTGATTCCTGCCTTGAGGTCCTATGCCGATCATTCCCCTCTCTGCTTTTCTGTCTACACTCTCTACTGTCCTATTAATTAAAGGTGAAAACCCCCAAAAAATAGTAAAAAAAAAAAAAAAGAATAAATCTGAAATGGGTTACAGTGGACAATTTTGGAAATGCTTTGTGTCTGTGTAAGGACCCAAAAACCAGACAAAATGATGATGTCATGCACGTGCATAGTACAGTATCTGTTTAAGGATGTGTGTGTTTTGGGGTAGACTTTTCCAATTTTATTTCAAAATTCTTATTTCCGAACTTTTTTGTATATTCCCAAACCTTTTGGTGTTCTTTGGTTACTCTTTGATCCCTCTCATTATGAATGTATTATTAATTTATAGCTTTATCTGGCTAAATTTCACATCCATAATTGTACATTGTCAAAGAAATCCCCTAAGCTTTTATTTTCAGAAATGATTTTGATATATTTATGAACTCTTTAAAAGACTCTAGTAATTATTGCATGTTAAACTCTTTTTGGTGTAATGCTTTTAAACATGTTTAATTTGCGGTGATTTAAGTTATGTAACCCTCTTTGTTGATGTTGTGTCTTCTTTGTAAATGTTCTTTCTTGCGTAATAAAAAAACATATTTAAAAAAAAAAGTTTAAGGCAAGCATGAACAAACACACAGCAATGGCAGAGTATATGATAGTGTTGTTGTTGCACAAGGGTATTAACTTCGGTGCCACGGTGACAGTGTCGCCTCACAGCAAGAAGGTCGCTGGTTCGAGTCCCGGATGAGCCAGTTGGCATTTCTGTGTGGAGTTTGCATGTTCTCCCCGTGTTGGGTGCTCCGGTTTCCCCCTACAGTCCGCTATAGGTAAATTGGACGAACTAAATTGGCCGTAGTGTATGAGTGTGTGTGTGTGTGACTGAGTGTATGGGTGTTTCCCAGTACTGGGTTGTGGCTGGAAGGGTATCCGCTGCGTAAAACATATGCTGGGATAGTTGGCGGTTCATTCCGCTGTGGCGACCCCTGATGAATAAGGGACTAAGCCGAAGGAAAATGAATGTATTGACTGTCACTGGGGTGGTACATTGTCAAAGGGTACACTTTTGTACATTTTAAGTTAATGTGATGTACACATTTGTACTTTTTAGGTATTAATACATACCTTTAAGGACCTGTCAGGAACAAAAATGTACCTTTTGAAAAGCTACTGTCCAAGTGACAGAGTTTGTACCTTCATTTCTGAGAGTGTGGTATAACAATTGGTATATTTTGAAATAGTAACAATTGCTTTATTGTCTTATCTTGCACTTTTTAGGTATTAATATGTATCTTCAAGGACCTGTTGAGAACAAAAATGTACCTTTTGAAAAGCTACCGTCCCAGTGACAGATGTACCTTCATTTCTGGGAGTGTGGTATAACAATTGGTATATTTTGAAAGAGTAACGATTGCTTTATTGTCTTATCTTGCACTAATTGTTGGATTAAATCTGCTGAGTGATTATATGTAAACGTGAAAGTGACTAATTCGCAGTGTACACAATGCAATGACTTTTGCAGATGCCATAGCAACCATTGTCTCCCACACACTCAACAACATACAAAGGGGAAAATGTTTCATTCCGGTCTTCTTTCCAAAACTCAATTCCCATCGCAATCCTCACTCTGCATTTCGCTGCCCTCACACTTCCAGCGAGTGGCTGGCTCGGAAATCAATCCCCATCCTTTACCGTAAATCCATTGGAACTAAACAGGAACCAGCAGAGAGCTCATCTGGACTGACTTTACCTCAATGTCACTCTCTCAGATATTATTGACCCGTAATGGGGCTGCATATAGGTCATGCTGGTCTGATCAATATAGATCCCATTCCTCCCCTCCCGAACGCCACTTTCCCAGCACACAGAGGCTGGAGAGGGCATCCGGGTCTGAGGTCTGCGTTCACGTGAGCACACACACACACACACCTTCAGGCTACATTCATTACCAATGGCGAGCCACTGGTTTGCTCAGCACGTTTTTGAGGAGCATTTCAGTCCAACAAACACAAAGCTTTCTAGGGTTTCCAGAAAACTCTGAAATGTTCAACGCTTTTAAGGAATAGCTCAACCGAGAAAAATCTGAACGCTCCCCGTGACTTATTTCAAGACACAATGAAGCTGAATTTTCCGGTTCATTTTGGATAATGGTTCTTGAGTGACAGAGAGAGCAGATATGCATTGTGGGGAAACAAGACCTTGTGACCCAGGGGTCATTTGCAATAACACACAGGAAGCAGCGAGAATAAGGACTACTAAGGACAGTGACCTATGCATCAATTGTAAAATTGTGTCTGTGTCCCACAGAGTTTAATATAGTAAAATAGCTTAAAGCTTTGATATGCACAACCGGTCAAAGCTCATCAAGCCTGCATTCATCTACAAATAAATGAGAGCAAAAACAGTACAATTTTACAATATTTTTACTATTTAAAATCAAATCCTTGTGAAATCAAAATTTGCTATGTTTATTTTGCTAGCGCACATTGTTATTATTTAGGTGAATAACTAATCCGTGCAAGTTAATCCACTGATTAAACATTTTTTTGTTTTGGTAATCTTCAATCAAAGTCTGAGCATTTGTTTCCACATTCGGAGTGTTTTTAGCATCATTGCTCCAGTCACATGATCCTACTGAAGTCAATCTAATATGCTGATTTGCTGTTCAAGAAATAATTATATGGAAATTGAATCAAATGGAAATTTTAAATAGTAAAAAAATGTAAAAGTTTTTTATTCGTTCATTCATTGTCCTATAATGTATATATTCATTCATTCATTTTACTTCAGCTTAGTCTCTTATTTATCAGGGCTCGCCACAGCGGAATGAACTGCCAACTATTCCAGCACATGTTTTACACAGCAGATGCCCTTCCAGCCGCAACCCAGTACTGGGAAACACCCATACACTCTCACATTCAAACACACACTCATACACTACGGCCAATTTAGTACATCCAATTCACCTATAGCGGATGTCTTTGGAGCACCTGGTGGAAACCCACGCCAACATGGGGAGAACATGCAAATTCCACACAGAAATGCCAACTGGCCCAGCCGGGACTCCAACCAGCGACCTTCTTGCTGTGAGGCGACAGTGCTAACCACAGAGCCACTGTGCCGTCGTAAAAGTTTTTTTAAAATAATACAAATATTTCATATGTTTACTATTTTTGCTGTACTTTAGACCAAATAAATGCAGATTTGGTGAGCAGAAGTGATCAAAATAACCAATCAAGAATTTACAAATCCACTAAGCAGCACTCAAAATGCAAGTGGGAAATGCTGGTTCCATCACATTTTTTTGATGGTACTAACGTCTTTATTTTTACATCCTTAAGCATGATGCGAGTTAATTTGACTGGAGTGCCAGATTGACAGCCACATCACTTTTATTAGATGCTTTTTTTTAACTCTTCACTGCGGTAACTTTAGCGATATGTTTATTTGTTTCTTAAAGTAAAGCATGTAGCACATGCTAACATATTGATCTAGCCTAAAATCACTCAGCAGTATGGATGCGGGATGCTCCCTAACTTTATACCAATGCTTGGGTATTTCAAACTTTTTACCACTCGACGAAGAATGAAAAATCTTTGACTGTTGACATATATTGTGCCTTAAGAAAGCGATACCTCCAATGTCCAATCCAAAGTCCTACATACCTTTAAGCAAGGTTAAATTAAGCTGACAATATAGGTCTTTACACAATGTTTGTCATGTTGATACAGTGGTCCTAAAACACCTCTAGGAGAAATTTCTGTGATCATTTACTCTTCTTTTACTTGTTTCAGACTTTCTTCTGCTGAGGACAAAAGAAGATATTTTGAAGAAAGCTGGAAACCTGTAACCATTGACTTCCATAGTTTTTGCTTTTCCCAGTGAAAGTCAATGCTTACAGGTTTTCAGCTTTCTTCAGAATATCTTTTTTTGTGTTCAACAGAATAAAGAAACTCATAAATAAGTGGAACCACTTGACGGAGAGTAAATAGTGAGTACATTTTCAAATTTGGGTGAGCTATATCTTTAAGACCCAAATAAATAATGCATGAATATAACTACATTAGTGCAACTGCAATATTGGTAAAACAATTCACTTCTCAAACAATCAAGTGTTCAAAATGAAATAAAAAGCATGTGGGATCAGTGATTAAAAGCCTAATTAGTTTCTGATACATGGGCAATAATGGTTTAGACTAAACAATAAACAGAGATATGCTTAAATCAAAGAGAAATATGTTACCCTGGACCACAAACCTATTTTGTTGCACAAGTATATATTGAGCAATAGCTAAAAATACATTGTATTGATCAAAATTATAATTTGTTTTCTTTTATGCCAAAAATCATTATATTATTAAGAAAAGTTTGTTAATTTCAGATTTGTTTGTAAGTTTCTACTGTTAGAATATCAAAACTCATTTTTTGATTAGTGACGTGCATTGCTAGCACTTCATTTACATAATTTTAAATACGTTTACATAAAATTTTCTCTGTATTTGATTTTTATTTGAACCCTCAGATTCTAGATTTTCGTATCCCTGCCATATACTGTCCTATCCTAACAATCCATACATCAATGGAAAACGTATTTATTGAGTATTCATTCATTCATTTTCTTTTCGGCTTAGTCCCTTTATTAATCAGGGGTCGCCACAGCGGAATGAACCGCCAACTTATCCAGCATATGTTATACGCAGCGGATGCCCTTCCAGCTGCAACCCATTGCTGGGAAACACCCATACACTCCCATTCACACACATACACTACGGACAATTTAGCTTGCCCAATTCACCTATAGCGCATGTCTTTGGATTTGTTGGGGAAACCGGAGCACCCGGAGGAAACCCACGGGAACATGCAAACTCCACACAGAAATGCCAACTGGCCCAGCCGAGGCTCGAACCAGTGACCTTCTTGCTGTGAGGCGACAGCGCTACCCACTGCGCCACCACGCTGCCCTGAGTTTTCATGTGATGTACAAAATTTAACTTTTAAAAATTGACACTTGTGACTGGTTTTTGACTGACTTTTGCTGATTGTTCAAACTACTCATTTAAAATGAGCTGAAACACAACTCAACTCAATTGTTTAATGTTCAATCCACTTAAATTTGCAGAAACAATTATGTTAATTCATCGATTTGTGTTGGGATAATGTAAAGGAATTATGTGGAACCCAGGATTTTTTTGTGTGGTCCAGGTTCAAATATTCCCTTGCAGTGTGTGCTGAATAACCCATTCATTTTTTGGCACGTCATTGAGAATCAAACAATCGAGGGGCGTGACGGCGACGTTATGCTTCAGCGCTTCACCCACCTTTTTCACTTCCGCCGGATCTTTGTTTTATCCTCTCACCATTGTTTTCCTTCACAATCATTGCGGGAGCGCCTTCTCCGAAACCTCCTTCCAGCCCACAGCCCTCCCTCCGCCGATAAAAGTCAACATTTCACAACCTCGGGCTATTATATGGGCCTTTACATCCCAGTGTGACACACGTATTTACTCAAACGGGTGTGAGTGCGCCATAAATTAAAATAAGAGAAATTCCCCACCGGCTTTACCGGGGTTACGCTTGGAGTAGAGGAAATGTAGGTTAACTTAAGTCGATAATATAAGAACAAAAAGTAGGCCTACAACAAGCCATCAAAGTTGATAATGGTCACTGTTTGTAAAACGTAGTTTACACACTCAAACACACTTACAAGTTTACAAAGTTCAGTCAAATTATTGCTATTTATGTAAATCCGAATTTAAAAGTCGCTCAGGTTACCATAGCAACAAGTGGCTGTCAGAATTCTGTGATTTATCACGCCATTATTAAACATTACAAACAGGATTTTATCACAAATAGCGCTGCACCATATTGGAAAAAAACTTACATTGCGATATTTTTATTTTCTGTGATTTATATTGCGATATTTCACCAAATAACTTGAATAGCTCTAGTCTGAAATAATTAATACATTTATATTGAATGGGAAGTGCATCTGCAGAAAATAGACTAATTACCAGCATAGATAAATACAGTAAAGCAACGATATAAATAAAGGAGTCTAACAGTATTCAGGAACAGAAATATATATATATATATATATATATATATATATTGTTAATGCAACAAATTGCTTTAAATTCACTTAAAATCACTCAAAACACACACAACTGATGAATTTTCACGTTTTTATGGTTAAACTGGAATGACTCCACAATGTGTAATGTAATTTAATGTAATGTAGCTGGTAAACTAAAATCCTGTCTTCACATTACAGATCCTGCGATGTGAATAGTCTATTGCATATTCACACAATGCGATATCGATGCTAAAACGATATATTGTGCAGCCCTAATCACAAATATGTTATAGTTCCATTAAAAGTGTATTTAAGATGGTATCCAGTTGTATAAAAAGAGAAGAAAAGTTCACAAACCGATCATTTAATCTTTTGTCTATTTATCTAGTAGTTTATTGATCAAGTAGGCCTATTTTATCATCAAAACATAAAGCACAAAATAATAATGTCCACGTTTTAAATGGTGTTGCCACGCCATAGGATAAACTAGAGGCTACTATAACGCGTTGTAGCCTACTTGACATTATTTAAGAAAAGTTTAAAACACTTTATATTTTAGTAGGCAAATATGGAAAGAGGGTCTGGAAATATGCAAAAGTTGCAAACGTTACAAAATAAAAAGAAATGTTACCAAATATTTGTCCAGAAAAACTAATTACTCTTATTACACAGTTACTACAGATGAACGTTTAAACGATCATCAGTAATACTCGTTTATTGATAACAGATTGCGAAATTAGACAGGTCTAATAAGCGTCCCCTTGTTAATACAGGCTGAGTGTGTGTTACAGAAGTTAATTTTAAGCCCCCCCAAAGAGCTCACTAAGTTAACGAGCCGTTTAACTCGACCCTAATGCTATTAGCAAGACTTTGGTCGGCTTGTCGAGTCAAACAACCGTGAGCAAAAGATACGAGTGTGTATGTAATCCAGAAGAATGTGACAAAATCTTAAAATATACCTCAGAGTTTGGCAAATATGTTACTGTTGTGACAACCGATACACTGCGCTACGCTGATGCAACTCGTCATGACGTGTTTTCGCTGTTGTTTCTTGCAAATGGAAGAAGCTGACTGATTAAATTCAACGTTTATAATCACATATAGGGCTATATGTGCCATATAGGGCCTGTTTTTACATCAGCACAGCTCTGAGGCGCTCTCTCTGCTGTGCGCGCCCCCGTCTGTATTTTTATGAATGAAGGACAGTATGCAAATGAGAGCGATTCACGAAAAAGAAATGGCGGATATAGCATGTCAGACCACCACAAAGAAAGGCACCAAGAACGGACGATTTAAGAGCGCACACGAGCTCGTTGCTCAAGCATTGCATGTTTATAAACTTAGCAATCGCCTGTATGCTTCCTCGAATCGATAGTTCGTCTTTAAAGTCGATAAGATACAAGGTATTCAGTAAAGGATCCCTCCACAAAATGTTTCCGCTCGAGCCCCTCCTCCTTCCCCCCCTTCTCGGTTTGAGACCAGAGCCCTGCAGCAGGGGCCCAGCACTCAAATCTCTTTGACACTGCATTGTTTCTTAGTAATAACATCCCCGGTGTCTCGCATGCACGAATTCCCTGCATTTGACTGACCCCCGGTTCAGCCTGGCGACACATTCTTGAACACAGAAGGAGATTTCCATTCGTGTCCACATGCGTCGTTTTCGCAAAAAGTGGATACTCACTCGTCTGGGTGCGATTCCTCAGTCATTTTCCCCCTCGTTTCACCTACAGTAAAAATAATATCCCAGCGCGGGCGCGCGGCGTTCGGGCTTCATGTCGTCTCGATTTTCCACCTCGCCTTTTTTAAAGTCCAGTGCATCAACGAGTTTCCCCCAAATCCGCTTCAGCGCTCCTTATTTTCGTTCTTCCTCCGCGCACCGCACTTTATCCGTCGCGCTTTGCAATGCATCTGCCCGAAGAGCCTGAAATCCGTGCGTTATGCAACCTCCCGATGGCTGGATCGATGTGTTTTCGGCTGAAGACTGCGCGCTGGTCTCGGAGTGGAGCCCCATCTCTCTTTACTCCATGTTGGATTGTGTAGTCAGCAGCAGGCGAGCGTCGCTGACACTGGAGGTGGGGGGGCGCTGGGAGGGGAGGGGGAGGGGGGGTTGCGGAAGCAATTACGTCACATTGGAACGACTTTGGACTGAGGGATCTCCGGTGTGACCGGCTGTGCCAATGTCCTGCCACCTAGTGCCTCCGCTCACCTTAGTCTATGAATGAGTTTTTATTGTTTACCCAAACGCAATACTTGCCAAATGCCTTCCCCAAAAAACTTAGTTAACAAAGTTTAACGTGTATGCGTTCTCACTCCTGGAAATCCAGTTTAAAGGGATAGTTCACACACAAATTGCAATTGACTCACTGTTTACTTTTCCTCAAGTGATTCAACCCAGTACTGGGAAACACCCATACACTCTCATTCACACTCATACACTACGGCCAATTTAGTTTATTCAATTCATCTATAGCACGTGTTTTTGGACTGTGGGGGAAACCGGAGCACCTGGAGGAAACCCACGCCAACACGGTGAGAACATGCAAATTTCACACAGATGCCAACTGACCCAGCCGGGACTCGAACCAGCGACCTTCTTGCTGTGAGGCAACAGTGCTAACCACTGAGCCACCGTGTCGCCCCTAAATATATATATTGCATTTTTAAAAACTGGATAACTTAATATTAGCTAAACATTCTCTTTTGGTTAGCTGGGTTGTTTTTTGTTCACTGTGCAGGTTAATCAGTTTGTTTGTTTGTTTGTTTGTTTGTTTGTTTGTTTTTGGCATTGCTGATTGCACAAAGAGCCATTTAAATCCAAAAAACCTTTCCATTCCACAAAATGTCCATTAAGGGGAAAAAATATCCTTGAAATAATAAATTATTTTGTGTTATCACAAACGAAATATTTTTTGGAGCCTTTATTTTTAAGAATGGGCTTAAATACCACAAGTTATATAAATTGTGTATATATGCATTTTATTTTTATTTGATTAGATTTTTTTGTATAATATAATCTGGGCCCACATTTTGACTTGTAAGTCTCCACCATAAACAAAGACATCAAAGACAGTTTCTCAGCACAGTCACTGGGAGAACTTATTCAAATGCCATGGATAGCTTTAAAAACCTAAAAAGCACAGCACAGAATTACTTAGCACTACTACTACTTGGCACTACTGTTTAATTAGCGAAGGCAGTGTGAAAGTCGGGTCTCCTCATTGAAATTGAGTCCCCACGACAGTCAGGGGCCCCGAAAATCACCAGCATCTTTCTCCCAGCAGTGACGGGCCTGTGTCGGAGAAGTGAGGGTGAGTTTTTTGCCAAACTCAATACAGTCCATACGATGAGACTCAAATGTGTTCATGTGATGTCATCTGGTGGACAAAGGAGGCTATTGCGATCATAACTTTTTTTTGTTTGCTGATAAAGCAAGAAGTACAAGAAGAACAAAAACAGATCTGCAACATAAAGGAAATATGTATTTTATATTTTTAGAAACAAGTAAAACTGCGTATTTTCTAGAAACAGTCAAACTAGATTAGCCTACATCGGAAATTACTATCTTAGAAAGTTATCTTTATAGGTTTTATTTAAAAATATATTTAAAGAGCACAAAACAACACAAAATAAAGACATTTAGTCTTGAACTTTAAAGTTAAGCAACGCAATCACGTTTAATGAAGTAAGCTTGATGAAATCCTTTCAAAATAAATACTACCATCAAGTTCCAGAAGAGGGCGCCAAGAGGACGGGTTAGAAAACTTTTCCGCTTTTCCTTCTCTGACTCAAACTAGAGAATGTATGTAGAACATATTTATTTTTATTATATATTTTATTTTACACCCGTCCAGGGATTTACGTGAAATGCAAAAATAAATAAATAGCCTAAAAATAAAATAACATTAACTCTTGTGACACATTAAATTACACATTGCATTATATGAATATATAAATGCACATTACATTTCAGATCATTTCTAAATAAAACCAAAAGAGTTTGAACTTGGAATGTTTGTGCCATTATTATTTTATTAATAATATATTAATAAGATAATTAATTTTATCCATCTTATAACTTTTCTTTTTACATAGGCTATTAATAAATATGTTATTTACTGGACATTACTTTAGTCCTGCAATGAAAAAAGCGAAACTTTCATTTGGTCTCGGAAAAAGTTCAGAATCCTGTTGATTTATCCATTACTTACGGATTCGCTTTACGTCTCCTTTAAGAAGCCCAAATGCCCTCTTCTCCTCCTCCTCCTCCTCCTCCTCCTCCCTCTCCACGCTCCTCACATCTCATAGAGGTGTTATTGCATTAAGAATAAACCAGCCAAGCGATCAAACACCCGAATGGAGTTTGCTTTTTCACCCTTTGGCTGCAAATCTTCGCTTGGAAACAGAAAAGTAAAGCGGGCACCAGACGCGCACTTTGGCTGCATTTCGGAGCGTCGAGAACTGGATTTTCTAACTTACTGAAATATACAGCTTTGTGCTTGTTGCGAAAGCTGACTAGGAGTATTTTGGGTGGATTACAATGTTATTGTTCATCACGGGCACTTGAGTCGGGTGTTCGGGAGAGTTTTGAATGCGGTGCGCGGCTCCCCGGACTCGGTGCACTGAGATCCGGACGCGTTGAGAAGAGCGAGTCGGTGACGCGGAGTCCTCATGGCGCATCGGGTGCGTAAAAGCAACCAAAGGGGGGAAAAAAGCTCAAACGTGGCCGTCAAGACTAATTTTGTTCAGACGCTGATAAAACATAGGACATAATTACAGTCAGATGGCATTTAATTCCTCGAATGAATCGTGTGTGCGCGTTTATACACCTATAGTTGTTTCGGAAATACGCACAGCAACAAGTGAAAACATCATATATTTTTCTCTTCTCTTTTTTTGTTTTGTCATATATAGATATATATTTTTTTTTTTTAATTTAGGCGACTTTTAAATTAAATTTATATTTTATTTAATTACTTTTTTTGCAATTATATTAGGCTATCTTGAAAGAATTCCATATTTAGCTGACAGCCAAAAGAGTAACTTGATGCTCACAGCCTGTTCATAACTCATATTTCTGTCGATGGATACTTGTGCGAGAACGATTTAATGCTACAAAACGTCGATATTAATTTCAGCAATTATTTTTAACCGCAGTTAAAAACATTCCGACATTACGCTGTTATAGGCCTACTCATTCATATTTTGCATGATGAAAGCATATTTTGGTCAACAAATAAGAAAAAAACTTAGATTAAATAAATCCAAAAATATTTCGTTTTAATTTAGGCTACTTTTTAATTTTTTTTAATTTGACATTAAATAGAAATCCTTATACCATATGTTTGAGTAAAAACGCGAGGAAAAATATTTTTAAGTATAACCTAATAATAAGGCTTTCATGTTTTCCTTTGTGCGCCTTAATTGGCACATTTGGAATTCACAAATAGCCTGTAAATTAAAACAGGTCCACGTTTAATGAAGTTATTTTAACTATTGTATAATTAGCTTTTAATGCTCAGTTTGTCACCAAATAAACAAATACGACTTTTCTTCACACTCTTGCTATTAAATCAACATTTGCAAAGATGTGCGTACAGCAAAGTCTCCGTGTGATTTTTAACGTCCACGTTTTGAATTCCCTCAGTACGAGGATCTGGTCCACTACGGCATGGATGCGGTCGGGATCCCGTCTCCGATGTACGGGGATCCTCACGCGGCCCGAGCGATGCAGGCGGTTCATGTGAGTCACGGGCCGCCGCTGCACCCGTACCCGCACCCGGCCACCGCTCCCGGGGTCCCGCCGCCCGTTAACGACGCACTCAAGCGGGACAAAGACGCCATTTACGGGTATGTGCTGGGATTAAAATTATGTTCCATCACGAAGCTTGACTACAGGGCACAAACTATAAAGTAACCTACAATATTTTTCGATATATCTAATCTACGTATTGCCATATATAGCCTATTTTTTATGTTAACCTACAACTGTTGTTCTTAAATAGAATATTTACGTAGGCCTATTTAAAAAAAACAGCATGTCATTAAAAGAACACAAACTAAAGTTGGTTCTTTTAGCTTTCCATTTATTACATCATAATTGTGTTTTACTACGGCAGAATAATAATAACAATATAATAAATAAGATAGCAGAGCAAATATCTAAAGTAAAATATAAATTGGCTGTACTTGGCCTATATTTTCACAGAAATAGATTGACATCTCTGACGCTGGATAACAAAACCAGTCTAAAGGGTAAATTTTGGATAATTGAGATTTATAGCCTATATTTTTCGATATATCTAATTTACGTATTGCGAGCCTATTTTTATGTTAGCCTACAACTGTTGCTTCTAAATACAATATTTACGTGCTTAAAAAAACAGCATGTCATTAAATGAAAACAAACTAAAGTTGGTTCTTTTAGCATTCCATTTATTACATCAAGTTTTACTGTTTATCAGTATGGCAAAATATAAATAAGATAGCAGAGCAAATATCTGAAGTAAAATATAACTTATATTTTCACAGAAATAGATTTGACATTTGTGACCCTGGATCACTCTTAAGGGTCAATTTTGGAAAATTGACATTTATAGACGTAAAAGCTAAATAAAGTTTTCATTGTTGTTTGGTTTGTTGTGATGTGCTAATATTTGGCCGAGATAAAACTATATGAAAACCTTTAAATAGAGTTTTTTTTAAAAAATCTAAATATTGAGAGATACATATTTAAAGGTGTGCAAATTAAGTTCTCAACAATGCATATTATTAATAAAAAACATTTTGATATAGCCTACCTACGGACGCAAATTTATTGAAGATGATCTTCCACATTACAGGCTATTCTGATGATTTTTTGTCTTAAAATAGATATCGACAATTTTGGCTTAAACTATTTTTGGCCTTTCAAACAAATATATCCGTGCAACAGGTTTTGTGGTCCAGAGTCACGTTTTATTTCACATTTCTTCTTTATTCAATAAGTTATGAAGTGATTTAAAAGACCAGGCCTCGAGCCTGAATGTCTTGCGCTTGAGGCAAACGCAATTTTCGCTGTAAACTCCACTCAGTGTGTTTTCTTTTTTCAGGCACCCCCTTTTCCCACTGCTTGCACTAGTTTTCGAAAAATGTGAATTAGCGACTTGTACGCCGAGAGAGAGCGGGGTGACCGGCGACGTGTGCTCGTCTGAGTCCTTTGACGAGGATATTACTGTATTTTCAAAACAGGTCAGGCCCTCAAATTTCTCCTACAGTAATGATACTATAATCCACTGCTTCATTATGATGTATTAGAACAAAATACTAATATGAATAACCAAAAAGAGAGCTCGATTTGATTTGTGTATCGACATTCCTGACTGATTTTTTATCCGTCATTTTGAATTTCAGATAAGGGCGGAAAAGCCTTTTTTCTCGTCCAACCCAGACTTGGATAATTTGGTAGGTAGTTTGAGGCTATTTTTTAATTGCTAGCCCATAATTGTAACCATACAGTTGAGTTTTTATTGCTGAAATAATAAGTGAAACAATAATCACAAATCAATTGTGTGACCTGTCGTTTCGCTGTAGATGATTCAAGCCATACAAGTGTTACGATTTCATCTGCTCGAATTAGAAAAGGTATTATTATTATTCTTTTATTATTATTATCATCAATATATTATTATTATTATTATTATTATTATTATTATTATTATTATTATTATTATTATTGCAGTTCATTCTAAAAATGCTGGGTAGTCATAACCCAACGTTGAGTCAAGTACGGACAAACTCAACGTTGGCATATTTGTTCAGTTAAATATAAATTACACCAACGGTTGGGTTTGTCCATATTTGACCCAACATTGGTTTAAAACAACCCAGCATTTTGACTGTATACACTCATAAATGCTGGGTTGTTTTAACCCAATTAAATTTGGGTAAAATATGGACAAACCCAATATTACTTTTTTTCAATTCATTTATATAACACTTGGGTTACAACAACCCAGCATTTTTTTAAAGGTGTATATAAGTAACATTAATCAACATGAACAAAGCATATATGAAGCTTACCAACTGTCTTTTAGGTGCATGAACTGTGTGATAATTTCTGCCACCGCTACATCAGCTGTCTGAAGGGGAAGATGCCCATTGATCTGGTAGTGGATGATAAAGAAGGGGGATCCAGATCCGACGGAGAGGAATTTACACGCACCCCAGGAGGAACAGAGCAGGCAAGACTTCAGCTCAAATCTCTCTGCCTTTCTGCATGTGCTTTCATAAAATGCTGGGTTGTTGTAACCCAATGTTGGGTCAAATGTGGATAAACGCAACTATTGGGTTTAAAAGTATCATTTAAATTGAATTTGGAAACAAATAACTCAATGTTGGGTTTGTCCATATATATTTTAGTGTACGGTCTTCAGTCCAGAGCCAGATAAGCCACTTTTATAAAAAAATAATAATAAAAGTGTTGTAATGCCATGGAGCTCACACAGAATGTAGATGACAATTGAATAAGATGATAAAAAAAAACCTGTCCATGGGAGGCTTGACATAAAATGAAAATAAAATAGATACATATACACAACATTTTATTTTATTTATACAAGATTTTATGCCCTCCATATGTAGAATGAAACAACTAAAGGGCAATTGAAATCTGAATTTAAGTGCAAATCGGCTGGAGTTTTAAAGTAATATAAAATTGTATTTACTAAAAATGGAAATTAACCAAGACTTGATAACTTAGAAGTAAAATAAGTAAATATTACATAAATAAAGAAAGAAAGAATAAAGGAAAGTAAGAAATAGAAACAAGAATGTTTTCAGGTATGAAGAAAAAATCTAATAAATAAAAAGTTTACATTAAAAAACTTAATACATAATGCAAAGACATTGCAGTATTTATTATGCATTTGACCTCCTAATAATGAAGAGATTACTTGGAATATTATAAATCAGTAAATGTGAACTGTTAACAAAAAACAGCAACCGTATATACACTTTCCTCCTAATAAATTAATATATTTTTATCTGTTAATTTCAACCTCGAATACATTTGTCAGCAGCTCGAATGCAGTAGCGAAGCAGCGAAGTTGAAACACTAGTCAGAGTTTGTTTTTGTCGGGAGGCCTGAAACTCCTGTTTCATGTGATACAATACGGCCACAGACTATCCATCCTCACTATATTAAATAACAGCCGATAATCACTCTTCTGACATTTTACAATGCATCGTTTTTGCTCTTTTGAGGTTAAACGAAACTTAACCCCTTCGCATTACAGTCTTATGCATAATTAAATACTACACAAACAAAATGATTACAGAATATATACAGATAATGCAAATGATATATGCAGTCCTTTCTGATAATGACACTCGTAAATGAGCTCAAATTTACAATGTGAACAAATCTAGAAAGTAAAAATACATGCATTTATAAGATTATTGTAATTACATTGGAGAAAATTCAACCGCTTTAGATAACAGACTGTCTAACCACCGCTGTCGAAAGTCGAAGATTTATTTAGACCATGCATTCATTTTTTTTCTCTATATGTTCTCTATGTGATATTTAACAAATTTGCAAGTGGTATTTTTTTGCGTGCAAATATAGTCTGTGAGAGTTCATTAACTACCAAGTGTGTGTATGTGTGTGTCTTAAATCCTAATGCAAATCACTCAAGCATTGTTTCCACTGCATTATGTTTGTTGTTCCATATGAGTTCCATATGTCAATAATTCGCAGTGCATTTCTCTTAATGATGTGGTTTCAAGAGTCGCCATCGTTGCATTTCGGAATGTTAAGGATTATGTTTGCCCCGGCTGAAAATGTTGATTTATTATATGCACGCCGAAAGATACTGTCTCCTTCTCCCACTTTAAACATCTCCATATTTATACAAAGAATTATGCTTAGTAGGACATTGCAGTCTTAGTATTGTGTTGTGTGACTTATTTGAGTGACAATACTCACATTTTTGAAGCATTTCGTTTCCCCAAACAACTCAGAAGTCAATGAAACATGCAGTTGGGTACAGTATGTAGATTAAAAAAATACTAAAATGTAAATAAATTAATGCATATAGGGGAACGTTGTCACTTTAGAAACTATAAGATGTTTTTTTTTCCAGCGGTGCTTTTGAATGTTGGTGTTAAATACCTTGTTCAAAACCCTCTTAAATTAAGTTAAATCGTATATTTATCCAAGCTAAAATTACCATTTAATTTCAGTACGAAGTGAGCAAGATAAATCACACTATATGATGATAAATGATTAAAAAGTATAAAGAATAAGCAAATTGTATTAATTTGAACATGGTTATATATTTTCTTTCAACATTTAAAGTCCTGATTATGCTGTAAAAAAGAGAGTGTGTGTGTGTATATATATATATAAATTACATGTGTATAAATAAATTATATTTATATTTTTTTCTAAAAAATATATATTATATACAGTCAAGCCCGAAATTATTCATACCCCTGGGAAATTCTGACTTAAAGTTACTTTTATTCAACCAGAAGTTGTTGTTGTTGTTGTTGTTGTTTTTTTAACTCGAAAGCTTTTATTTACATTTGTACAAAAGTTCAAGTCAGAATTTGCCAGGGGTATGAATAATTTTGGGCTTGACTGTATATGTTATATATAAAAAAATAAAATAAAAATAATAATAATAATAAAAAAAATATATATATATATATAGTCCCGGTCTCTCTCCGTTTAACACACATTGTCTTTATTAACGCTTATTGTCAATTAAAAGCAACACAATGATCTAGTCAAATTATTTTAAACAAAATGAAAAATATTTAACTTATATATTTAATTTAGTTCAATATTTAGTCACTGGCATGAAACGCTCAAAGATCATCTCCAAAAGACTATTTAGATGTCTACTTAAAAGTGTTAAGTATTGTTTGTGAAAAAAATATGGGTGTAAAATGTTCCATCATCATTAATTTCAACAGATTTATGTCAAAATTAAGCATATTTACTATGACTGTGCTTATTAAAATATATAATAAAATAAAGGATTATTTAAATATATTTTATTTAAAAACGTCTCGCCGACAAATGGGTGAAATGAAATTTAGAGGCCAAATGTAGAAATTTAAAACAACAATTATTAAGTGTTTTATTTGCTTCACTGTCATCCTTAAATATGCCTGATCGGACTTTTGGTATGTAAACTACAGTTACACTGAAGGACATTACAGCAGCTGTCTTCTGTAAATGCCATTATTTAATGGAAATCATACTTTTTTTGACTAAATATGTATTTCTCTTTTAATATTTTAACCCATCGACCTATAGTTGATCTCCTTGAGCGTCACACACTGATGTAAACACATTGTGCAGCCGAACAGGTGTTTCATGTCATCGCTGTTATCATATCATGTATTTTAGCACATGTATTGAATGCTCAATTGACCAATCCGCATTCAGCAGCGTATCCATCCATCCATCCGGCCGGTTAAAGCTAACAAGACGAGTCCTGTGCGTGTCTGTGGGTGTGTGTTTGTTTGTCTTATAATTTCTGCGCAGATGTTTGTGCGTGTGTGTTTATATACAGCAGTCTGTGGCGTTTTCAATCTGTTTGCTCTTGCAGCATGTGTTCTGTATTACTCCTTACAGCACGCCTCTGGTATGCGCCGCTATACTGTACTTAACCATAATATATTACGCCGCTTATTACCTGTCTCTCTGTGTGTGTCTGTCTCTCTCTCTCTCTCTGTGTGTGTGTATGTGTGTGTGTGTGTGTGTCTGTGTGTGTGTGTCTGTCTGCGTGTGTGCGTGTGTGTGTCTGTGTGTGTGCGTGTGTCTGTCTGTGTGTGTGTTTGTGTCTGTCTGTCTGTCTGTGTGTGTGTGTGTGTGTGTGTGCGTGCGTGCGTGTGTCTGTCTGTCTGTCTGTGTGTGTCTGTCTCTCTGTCTGTGTGTGTCTGTCTGTCTGTTTGTTTGTGTGTGTGTGTGTGTGTGTGTG
>CAIGQV010019186.1:4675053-4702918 GCA_903798115.1 Danio jaintianensis | reverse complement strand
CACACACACACACACACACACACACACACACACACACACACACACACTTTTAAAAAACAAGGATTTTAAAATTAATGTATTATAATTTCAGTTATTTAATATGATTTACTGTAATCTTTTATATATACAATTTATGTATTATATGTTAAGTTTTTATATTTAATATATTAACGAAATAAAATGTTATAAACAAATATAACACATTACGCTTAAAATGTGTTTACATGAAATGTCTTTATTAAAAAATGTGTGTGTGTGTGTATATATATATATATAAATAAATATAAAAATAATTATCTACATTATTAATGTATTATTATGTTTAGATTATTAACGTCACCTATGTATGTGCCAAAATAGACAAAAATATCATAAAAATACAATAAGTAAAAATTTATTTGATTAAAACGTGTTTTCTTTTTGCTTTGACAATCTGGCAACCCTGTTTATTTTACTATATTATTTATGTGCTTAATTGTTTCTTTTAAATTTTATTATTGACATCCAAGCATTGTTTCTTTCAACGTAGTGTTTACTATATATTCTAGATACGAGCACAATACAGAGAGCCTCACACACACACACACACACACACACACACACACACACACACACACACACACACACACACACACACACACACACACACACACACACACACACACACACACACACACACACACACAGCTGTGACGGAGGGTGAGGCCGGGTGTGTTTTAAAATCTTTTTAAGTACCGTTCACCCTGAATTACCGATCATTAGAGCCCTAACAGTTTAACTGCCTCTGTAAACAGGATAATGACCCCACACACACCTTTTAACTCTTCATTGAGTTTCACACACACACACACACACACACACACGCTCGTAAAGTTACCCACCATTTGCTACCAGAGGCCTTGCAGTGCAACAGGTGTGAAGAGAGCGAGTCTGAGGTGTTTATAGCGGCTGCCGTAAAACCGCTGCTCCAGGATCTCTTTATCCAGGATCTCTTTATATGTAGAGCGTCGGCTGGCTGACCCACGATCAGTTGTGCTGTAATGACAGGCTTTGGGTCCTTCTGTGTCTCTGTGTGTGTGTGAATCCTTAGGGTTTACAGAAAGCCTTGGTTACTGGATGGCAATTTGTAATGAGTTTGTGGCTTGGCGTGTGAATGCTGGCAGATCTCCCATTAGCACACGGAGCGTTCACGTCTTTATTTGCCAAGATATACAAGGAGTTTGTTTGGCTGCGCATGCAAACACAGGACACACACATCACACACACAGTTCAGGTGGATCAGGAGGAACAAATGCAGATTAAAACATGATTCTGCTTGTGCTAATGTGTTTTGCTGTCAGTTCAGAATTGAATGTCAGTTTCAATTCAGTAGATGAGTGGGATTATGTCTTTATCTTACGTTTGCAAACATTAATTTAATATGTAAATGTGTGTGTGTGTGTGTGTGTGTGTGTGTGCGTGCGTGCGTGCGTGTGTGCGTGTGTGTGTGCATGCGTGCGTGTGTGCGTGTGTGTGTGCATGCGTGTGTGTGTGTGTGTGCGAATTATTCATACCCCTGAAATGTATCATCATATTGAATAATATATGTATTTAATATTAATATTATTGCTATTATTAAGGGCGACGTGGTGGCGCAGTGGGTAGCACGTTCGCCTCACAGCAAGAAGGTCGCTGGTTCGAGCCTCGGCTGGGTCAGTTGACATTTCTGTGTGGAGTTTGCATGTTCTCCCCGTGTTCGCGTGGGTTTCCTCCGGGTGCTCCGGTTTCCCCCACAAGTCCAAAGACATGCGCTATAGGTGAATTGAGTAAGCTAAAATTGTCCGTAGTGTATGTGTGTGAATGAGTGTGTATGGATGTTTCCCAGTGATGGGTTGCAGCTGGAAGGGCATCCGCTGCGTAAAACATATGCTGGATAAGTTGGCGGTTCATCCCGCTGTGGCGACCCCAGATTAATAAAGGGACTAAGCCGAAAAGAAAATGAATGAATGAATGAATGCTATTATTAAAAGTTATGTTAGCAAACTACTTAATATCTAATGTAAGTCAAAATAACTTAAAAAATAATATATGTATAATATGTATCCTAATATTGAACATATCAGAGAAAAATAAGAAAAATATGAAATCCTTAAGTTAAACAGAAATAATTTTTACATTACCATTTTTTTACATATTTAATATTTTTATTATTATATATTAGTGCATATATTATTTTAAATTGAACGCACATGTCTGGTTTTATTGTGTCAGTGAATTTCCTTTTAAAAAGGCATTCTAACAATACATGAAAAGCTTTTTTCAATTTATTCCAATGTGTGTGTGTATATATATATATACAAATATTTCTTTAAGATGCTGCATAGTTAATTTGCATAATAAAAACATTACATATATAGTTAAATATATAATTACTATATTTGTTTTCATATTTTAATTTTGTTATTTCAGTATTCATTTGCATGTTCTCTTGTGCATCTTACATTTTGTCCTTGTATAACATTGAAGAAGAAAACTGATAAAAGTGTATTTAAAAAATAAAATAAGTTTACAGTAAATATATTTTTGTACATTTAATATCTTCATTGCAATATTTTAATGCGTATACTTTAACAGTTCTGTTTTTTGTGCAACATTACAAGTTATTCAAAAGGGAAAGCCTTCATACTCTTAACGGAAAGCACTTTTTTGTTTTTTTACGTATATTTGTATTATTTAATTTCTTTATTTTATATATATATATATATATAAAATGCTAATGGCGGCGCAGTGGGTAGCGCTGTCGCCTCACAGCAAGAAGGTCGCTGGTTCGAGCCTCGGCTAGGTCAGTTGGCATTTCTGTGTGGAGTTTGCATGTTCTCGTGGGTTTCCTCTGGGTGCTCTGGTTTCCAAAGACCAAAGACATGCACTATAGGGGAATTGGGTAAGCTAAATTGTCCGTAGTGTATGTGTGTGAATGAATGTGTATGGGTGTTTTCCAGTGATGGGTTGCAGCTGGAAGGGCATCCGCTGCGTAAAACATATGCAGGATAAGTTGGTGGTTCACTCCGCTGTGGCGAACCCTGATTAATAAAGGGACTAAGCCGAAAAGAAAATGAATGAATGAATGAATAAAATGCTAATATTTATAAATATATATATATATAAACACAATGAATCAGGAATGTACATTAAAGTGCATATAAATATAGAAGATTGAAAATTTAATATGTAATATGTTAATTAATGTTATATGTTAATAATATGCGTAATGATTGTGTGTGTATATTTCTGTATGTTTAAGCACCCGTACCCTTCAGAAGAGCAGAAGAGACAACTGTCCCAGGACACCGGACTGACCATCCTACAGGTCAACAACTGGTGAGAGTCTGAGCAAAACAAGCAGATCAAGCCACTCCATATACAAACATGATATATGGTGATATATGCAAATTACATCTATGACATACAAGTTCATATATGGATGTAACAAATATAAATTATACGTCATACATGCATATATTTCAAAGAGGGTTTTTATATGGCCATATATGAATATATAAAATTATATCTAATATATTTTAATACAAATGTACACTTGAATACACAAATGTATACAAAAAATATATATGTAAATGGCCATTTTTGCAATAGTTTGAAATATATGTTGCAGATATGACGTATAGTTTATGTGTGTGAATATATTTCCATCAAATTTCTGTATGGAACATCTCAAACCCTGAGCAGCAGAGACAGACAGACAGTTAGATAGACAGACAGACACAGATAGACAGACACACACACAGAGACAGATAGATAGACAGACACAGATGGATAGACAGGCAGATGGACAGGCAGTCAGATAGACAGACACACACATAGACACACAGACAGACAGATAGACACATAGACAGACAGATAGACACACACAGACAGACAGACACATAGACATACAGACAGATAGAGACATAGACAGACAGAGACATACACAGACAGATAGATAGACAGACAGACACACATAGACAGATAGACATACAGACAGATAGACACATAGACAGACAGACAGACACATACACAGGCACACAGACAGATAGACAGACAGACAGACACATAGACAGACAGATAGATACATAGACACATAGACAGACAGAGAGACAGACCGACAGACAGATAGACAAACACATAGACATACAGACAGACACATAGACAGACAGATAGACACATAGACAGACAGAGACACAGACAGACACACAGACAGATAGACACAGACAGACAGATAGACACACAGACAGACAGACAGACACATAGACATACAGACAGACACATAGATAGACACATAGACAGACAGATAGACACATAGACAGACAGATAGACACATAGACAGACAGAGACACAGACAGACACACAGACAGACACAGACAGACAGATAGACAGACAGACAGACAGACACAGACAGACAGATAGACAGACAGACAGACAGACAGACACATAGACAGACAGACAGACAGATAGACAAACACATAGACATACAGACAGACACATAGACAGACAGATAGACACATAGACAGACAGAGACACAGACAGACACACAGACAGACAGAGACACAGACAGATAGACAGACAGACACACAGACAGACAGACAGACAGACACATAGACAGACAGATAGACAAACACATAGACATACAGACAGACACATAGACAGACAGATAGACACATAGACAGACAGAGACACAGACAGACACACAGACAGACAGAGACACAGACAGATAGACAGGCACATACACAGACACACTTAAAGAAACTCAGCAGGCTTGTTTTTATAGTCGGAGTGTTTGGTTTCTAAATGTCTGTTGAGTTTCTATGGCTTTTGCTCTCGGCGGCCCATAATTCACCACACAAAAACACACTGTGGTCGCGCTAACAATAGCTCCCCTTGCAGCAGCTCTTAGCCCTCGGTTAATGCAGTAATACCTCGTTCTCTCCATGTTTCAAGTCTTTTCTTCGGTTGTTTGTTTGACTGAAGCTCACAGCCTTGGCCATCGAGAGCCACAGATACGGGAAGCGTTTTTTTTCTCCTCGCTATCTTCCTTTAAGCTGATAAGCGAATCTGTTTTGCTATGCTAACTGTGCTCCATTACACACATTTATCAGTGTCCTCCATGCGTAGATTCCTTTAATATTTCGTACACTCCTCGTGGCTCTCCGTAAGAAGCGAATTATTATTATTATTATTGTTATTATTGTTATTATTATTATTATGTTGTTGTTATTGTTGTTATTATTATTATTATTAAGACTGTATGTTCAGAAATGTCTAAATGTGGACAGATTACATGGGAACATTTTTGTGCTTTACCATCTGCAAATACAGTTACATGAAACAATAATATTACTGATCTGAAATGGTAATCTATAGTTTTATTTGTTGATCTGTACATTTGTATGCTGTAAAGCAGCAAATAGGGAACATTCTCTGGTCATTAGAGAGTTATGAACAAACATTCTTCCCGTCGCATTAATATAGGACTCGTTTAAAGCTGTCTGGTCTTTAATAACGTTCTCAGAATGTTACATATACGTTGTTGATGAAACGTTTGATTTCTCAAATGTTAAATTGAACGTTTGGAATATTTTCAATGGTTTCGGAGAGCATTCAAGAGTAGCATTTTCTTACTTTTTACAAAATAATACAATGTATTGTTTCCTTAATATTATTAGTATTTATAATATATATATTAGGGGCAGCACGGTGGCTCAGTGGTTAGCACTGTCGCCTCACAGCAAGAAGGTCGCTGGTTTGAGTCCCGGCTGGGTCAGTTGGAATTTCTGTGTGGAGTTTGCATGTTCTCCCCGTGTTGGCGTGGGCTTCCTCTGGGTGCTCCACAGTCCAAAGACATGCACTATAGGTGAATTGATTTAACTAAATTGGCCGTAATGTATGAGTGTGTGTGTGTGTGTGTGTGTGTGTGTGTGTGTGTGTGTGTGTGTGTGTGTGTGTGTGTGTGAGTGAGTGAATGAGTGTGTATGGGTGTTTCCCAGTACTGGGTTGCAGCTGGAAGGGCATCCGCTGAGTAAAACATATGCTGGAATAGTTGGCAGTTTATTCTGCTGTGGCGACCCCTGATAAATAAGGGACTAAGCTGAAGTAAAATGAATGAATGAATGAATATATACATTAGTAATTTATAGTACATATAATATAATAGATTATTAGTATTTCCTTAATATATTAGTATGAAAATAAGCTGATTTTTTATTATTATTAAAAGCGGATGTTTGAGCATCCAGAGAACATGTTGTCATAAATTCATTGTAAAGTTAGAAAACAAATTCTTATAACACATTTTTGGTTAGCTGGGAAGTCATTTTGACTAACACAGGTCATTAAATTATGTTTTTAATTTGCAGAATGCTTTTAATTAGAGCAAATATAATTGGAGAACAGTTTAAAAATGGACATTTATTGTTAACTGTAACAGTCATTAAAAATTATAATTACTTCTTTAGATGGAATCTGTTGTTTACACTGTTAAAAATAATAATAATTAAATATGTTCGGGGCGACACGGTGGCTCAGTGGTTAGCACTGTCGCCTCACAGCAAGAAGGTCGCTGGTTCAAGCCCCGGCTGGGCCAGTTGGCGTTTCTGTGTGGAGTTTGCATGTTCTCCCCGTGTTGGCATGGGTTTCCTCAGGGTGCTCCGGTTTCCCCCACAGTGTGGTACATGGTGGTACATGTGAATTGAATAAATTAAATTGGCCGTAGTGAATGAGTGTGTATGGATGTTTCCCAGTACTGGGTTGCAGCTGGAAGGGCATCCACTGTGTAAAACATATGCTGGATACATTGGCGGTTCATTCCGCTGTGGCGACCCCTGATGAATAAAGGGACTAAGCCGAAGGAAAATGAATGAATGAATGAAATATGTTCAGCAAGTTTAAAATAAGAGCAGAAGTCAGAATCACAATATTTAGCTACAAATTAAAAAAAATATATACTAATGACTTGTACAATAATGTGTGTAATATAATGTGTATGTCCTTTTTTATACCCTAATGATGAGATAAATCCTAAATAACTCAATATTTCACAAATTCCTTTGGATAGTACTTTAGTCTGGATCAAAATTGCATGAAATTATTTTGTTTGCTTTTCATTTTCCACTGTTGCCTGTTCAAGAGTTAAAAAGAAACATTTCAGTTTTTCTACTTAAATATTTCAGGTTTATCCCAACCTGTTTCTTGCTGTTTGCTTGTGATTATAAGTGAAACTTTCTACCACAAAAACAATTAAAAAAACAAACAAAACAATTCGCAACAACAAAATTCTGAATCCTGTTTTATTTTTCAGTTTTAATTCATTCATTCATTCATTTTCCTTTCGGCTTAGTCCCTTTATTAATCTGGGGTCGCCACAGCGGGATGAACCGCCAACTTATCCAGCATATGTTTTATGCAGCGGATGCCCTTCCAGCTGCAACCCATCACTGGGAAACATTCATACACACTCATTCACACACATACACTATAGGGACAATTTTAGCTTACCCAATTCACCTATAGCGCATGTCTTTGGACTTGTGGGGGAAACCGGAGCACCCGGAGGAAACCCACGCGAACACGGGGAGAACATGCAAACTTCACACAGAAATGCCAACTGACCCAGCCGAGGCTCGAACCAGCGACCTTCTTGCTGTGAGGCGAACGTGCTACCCACTGCGCCACCGCGTCGCCCCCAGTTTTAATTCTAATTATTTAATTAATTAGGATTCATTTAAGTGTTCTGTTCATCAATAATCCCACTCTCATCTTCACTTAAATGATTGTTCAAACGATTTATTTAAAATGAGCTGAATCAACACAGTTCTTGAGTTTTTTGTGGATAACTTAATTCTTTTATGTTCAATCTACTTAAATTTGTAACACAATTAAGTTAACTTAATCGATTTTTGTTGGGACAACATGAAGGTATTGTGTGGAACCAGCATTTTTTACAGTGTATAGAGGCTTTAAAAAAAAATCCTAATATTTTTAAACATTAATTCTGCACTGTTTGCATACTCAGGTTAATTGAGTCGTGTCTAATTATTTTTGGTGACTAATAAATGTAGTTTGTTACGATCTTATTACATTTTAATCAGCAAAACATTTTCTCATATGGCTTTTGGCTCATCGGCATAAAGAATATGCAAACCACCAGAGCCCTTTCCTGATCAAAAATGACAACTAATTATCATCCGAACGAGCAGAATGAAAAGACATTAGTCGCTCTTGAAAAGCCAACAAAAGCAAGAGCCGAGAGTGAGTCTGAAGCGGAGGAAACAGGTGAGGGTGAAAACGAGCTGCTGTCAAATTAAACAGAAATTATCACAGCGAACAGCTGGAGTGGTTTATTTAAACACACACACACTCATAAAGAGGAACACTGTCCTCCCACTGACCTCACTACATACACCGCAAGCAGAACACTTTCTGTCTCCGCTTTCCAGACAGCAACGTTTCTTGATGACTTTTAGGTTCAATAGGCTACAAATATCACAGGGTGGATTCATGTAAACTGTGAGGCGCAAGAATGTGTGCTCCAGTCCAAACGTCTGAGAGCACATCAAACAAAATCTGTTGCTTTTATTTCAAACTTGCAATGTAAAAAAAAATATTGCACTGATAAACAAAATTAACAAATCTTTTTACATTACCTTAACTCATTTTAATAAGTTCATCAGGTTTCAAGTAATTTGCTTTAGTTATACAAGGTTTAGCTTAATATTTTTAGTCAGTTTGACTAAAGTAAGTTGAGATGACTAGAAAATTTTATTTGATTTAACTAAATTTAAGGCAGCAAGATTTTTTATGCATGACAATGAGCAAAAACTACACTCAAGAACTACTTATTTAAAATGAGCTGAATCAACACCATTCTTGAGCTTTTGGGGGGACAACTTCATTGTTTTATGTTCATTCATTCATTCATTTTCCTTCAGCTATAGTCCCTTTATTCATCAGGGGTTGCCACAACGGAATTAACCCGCCAACTTATCCAGCATATGTTTTACGCAGCGGATGCCCTACCAGCTGCAACCCAGTACTGGGAAACATCCATACACACTCATTCACATTCATACACTACGGCCAATTTAGTTTATCCAATTCACTTATAGCGCATGTCTTTGGACTTGTGGGGGAAACCGGAGCACCCGGAGGAAAGCCACGCCAACACGGGGAGAACATGCAAACTCCACACAGAAATGCCAACTGACCCAGCCGGAACTCGAACCAGCGACCTTCTTGCTGTTAGGCGACATTGCTATCCACTGAGCCACCGTGTCGTCCTTGTTTTATGTTCAATCCACTTAAATTTAAAAACAATTAAGTTAATTTAACTCGATTTGTGTTGGGACAATGTGAAGGTATTGCGTGAAACCCAGCATTTTTTTTTATAGTGAACTATGCTGATTATATCATTTTTAAATGAATATTTAGTTTTAAAAGGCTTATAATTTATGCACTGCAAAAAAACTCTTACTGCTTTAAAGCCTTTAGTTGAATCAAATTAAATTTTTTTGTCATTTCAACTTACATTAAACATTAGTCAAACTGACTAAAAATATTAAGTTAAACTCATTGACTCATTAGAAAAAGTTAAAGTAACATTTGTTCTCATGACTTTTTGTCATCATTTTTTACAGTGTATAGAATTAATAAGAAGGGCGGCACAGTGGTTAGCACTGTCGTCTCACAGCAAGAAGTTTGCTGGTTCGAGTCCCAGCTGGGCCAGTTGGCATTTCTGTGTGGAGTTTGCATGTTCTCCCCGTGTTGGTGTGGGTTTCCTCCGGGTGCTCTGGTTTCCCCCACAGTCCAAACACATGCTGTACAGGTGAATTGAATAAACTAAATTGGGCATAGTGTATGAGTGTGTGTGAATGCGAGAGTGTATGGGTGTTTCCCAGTACTGGGTTGCAGCTGGTAGAGCATCCGCTGTGTAAAACATATGCTGGATAAGTTGGTGGTTCATTTCGCTGTGGCGACCCCTGATGAATAAAGGGACTAAGCCGAAGGAAAATGAATGAATATATTTAAGAACAAAAATTTTTTTTAAATAAAATTTATTTAAAAATATGAAGAAAATGATAACATTTAAGGCAGATATTTATCTTTGACAATTTGTGCTTGATAATATAGCTAAATAAATCCAGTCATTCATCTAAACGATGATTAATTTTATTACATTTTATAAAAAATATTCCAGTTTGTGTCAGGTGTCATAGAATTATCTATTAATTTCTTATATCGAATCTCGGGATTTATGACATCATATTTCAATATATTAAAATACAAAAATATAGAAATATAATAAATTGAAAATGATCATTTTTGTCTGTATGGGCTTTAAATCGTGAAATTTTCTATTTATTGTGGAAAAAAATATTTCTGCAATATGATTAAAAATAAAATTTCATGGCTTGTAAGTAAAATATTTGTAATATTTTTAAATATTAAGTTTAGAGTAGTCAGGTTGATGGCGAAATTGAGAAAAGCTTCTGTATTTATGAAATTACATTAAAAAAATAAAAGTATATAACATAATAGAATAGAATAGAAAATAATGTAATACTTTTAAATTTACTAATGTAAAATTTATTTTAAAAAAGAAAAGTATAATATGCTTAATTATAATATACATTTAAAAAAGGGGCTGCACAGTGGCGCAGTGGTTAGCACGTTCGCCTCACAGCAAAAAGGTCGCTGGTCAGCCTCGGCTGGGTCAGTTGGCATTTCTGTGTGGAGTTTGCACGTTCTCCCCGTGTTCGCGTGGGTTTCCTCCGGGTGCTCCGGTTTCCCCCACAAGTCCAAAGACATGTGGTATAAGTGAATTGGGTAGGCTAAATTGTTCGTAGTGTATGTGTGTGAATGAGTGTGTATGGATATTTCCCAGTGATGGGTTGCAGCTGGAAGGGCATCTGCTGCGTAAAACATATGCTGGAAAAGTTGGCGGTTCATTCCGCTGTGGCGACCCCAGAATAATAAAGGGACTAAGCCACAAAGAAAATGAATGAATAAATGAATTTTAAACAAGAAAAATGTAATATAATACTTTAAAACCTTCAACTGTAAAATTTATTAAAAGAAATAAAAGCATAATATAATATAATACTTTTAAATTTATAAATGTAACATTTCGTTAAAAAATACAAGTATAACATAATATAACATAATATAATATAATATTATATTATATTATACTTTTAAATTGACTATAAACAAAAGAAAAACCACCTGTGTGAAAAATACTAAATACTTCCGTTTGACTTTTTTAATTATTATTTTTTTATATTTACTTTTATTAAATTGCGATGTATAACACTTCAATATCCCGTCATATTTAACTCTATGTGGTCCTGCAGTTGTGTTGAGTGTGGGATTGTGGACTGAAGGTATACTGTGTGTTTCTTTGCTCCCTCGTGCACAAGAAAGGGCCCCCAAATATTTGACTTGCTGCGTAGCGTTGTTATGTGTTTGGCGTGCATGTCGGGCCGTGTACGAGTGTGTGTGTGTATTAGTGTGTGTGTGTGCTTGCAATGAACAGGCAGAGGCATGAAGCTCGTAAACGTGGTCTCGTGGTGAGAAGAGAGGTTCAGTGTGGGGTCAGCTTTTAAAGCGCTGTGCATTGGGCTCCGCTCTGTGATTGGTCAGTGAATGGGCAGAGCGGGAGATGCTGCAGTGTTTATAATACCGTTAAAGCAAAAAGTACAAATGAAATCAAAACTAACCATATTGATTTTGCTAGGTCGCATTGCATCCGCTGTGTAAAACAAATGCTGGATAAGTTGGCGGTTCATTCCGCTGTGGCGACTGCTGATTAATAAAGCGACTAAGCCGAAAAGAAAATAAATAAATGAATGCGTTGGCGGTTCATTCTGCTGTGGCGACCCCTGATTAATAAGGTACTAAGCTAAAGGAAAATGAATGAATTTACCTATATCACTGTGTGACTACTGTCTCAATGGAGGCAAACACAGGAAGAAATTGTCCGAAATGTTCCAATAGCTCTTCAAAGCAACCATATCTTAGTTTTCATTCTTTCCCATTAGAGGACGAAATTAAAGTACACATGAAATCTAAACTAACCATCTTGATTTTGTTAGCTCGCATTGTTAGTTTTTTGGCAAACAATTCATCTGTTCATGTCATTAAGAAAAAAAAAAAGTGTTTGCCCTTGTAATCTAAAATTGAAATCTGAAAATGCACTTCCTGTTTGTTTTCAGCTGAATTCTTACTTATGTCTGAGGTATTGGGCGTGGCTAACATACTTAACCACGCCCCTCCAGCTGTCAGTTTTGATAGCAAGCAGAAATGGTGAGCAGGAGGTGTCTGTTAGGTTGTAATAACTGTCCCCCAAACCCATTTCCCGATCTTTCTGAATGAAATGCCTACTTTACTAAATCCAATCAGCTTGCAGTAGAAAAACAAGCCACGCCCACTGTTTTCTCATTTAATATTCCGTTTCTCTAGGAAATGCGTCACAATACGAGAAAACGAAACGGTCGCAGCTTCTGGTTCATGTGGACTTTAAAATTGAAAGGCAACTTGCTGCAGAGCTTTTTTAGTTGAGTCAACTTAAAAAAGATGCACAGCAATTTGACTTACAATTTTAAGTTGAGTCAACTTATTGTTTTTTTACAGTGTAATACCTGCTCTCAGTCTTCAGTGTCTCACACTCATCTTCCTGTTTATCTCTCTTCAGCTTATCTATGCAATCTGTAAAACACAATTACTATATTCGATTGTTTCACATGATCTCTGTAAAGTTGTAATATAACTTTATTGACCTTATTCTTCACGTACGAGTGGGCGCAGCTATTGAAATCTTTTTGGCTCGAGACTTCCGGTCTCATTCACTTCCATTGATTTTTAGATGTTAAAAACAGCTCCTTAAGCTGCGAATGGATTATATTATTCTACCTTTTATGTAATAGTCATGAACACACTTGTTTGTAGAACAAATAGTTTGTCTGTTTTCTGCCGTTTATCATTCCAAGTCATTTCTCCCATAGACAACTAAATAGGAAGTTCTAAAACAATCGCAAAAACTAGCGCACTTTAACATTGCAGAATAAAGTCAATACGTTTAATGGGATAAGTCACCCAAAAATGAAAGTTCTATCATGGTTTACTCATCCTCAATTTGTTATAAATCTTTGAGGTTTTTTTTTGGTTGGACATAAAAAATGATATTTTGAAGAATGCTGGAAACCTGTAACCATTGACTTGCGTAGTTGTTTTTCCTACTACTGTTGTCAAATGACTTGCCTTAAATTTTGACTTAAGCCTTTAAATGCCACTTTAAGCTGAATACTAGTATCTTGAAAAATATCTAGTCAAATATTATGTACTGTCATTGTTGCAAAGACAAAATAAATGAGTTATTAAAACTATTATGTTTAAAATGTGTTGAAAAAGAATTTAAATTTCACAGGCTAATAGTTTATTTGTATAGCGCTGTTCACAATAATTATTATTTCAAAGCAGCTTTACAAAAGTTGCACATTATTGCATTACGATCAATTTCGGAAAATTTAAGGTTATCATAAGTTTATTAGTTACTAATAACTTTAACTAATTAACTAGTAACTAATAGCTTTTAACAGTTAAAGTTATTATATATAAACAGTTAACCTGCACAGCATAGTATACACAGTGTATATATAATAGTTAATAGAGGGTGAATAATTTTGCCTTCAACTGTAAAGACAGAAAAGAAGCATCATATGGTGTTTAGTGTTTGCGATCTGTGTGTTGCTTAGTGTTTGCGGCAGTGTGTGTGTGTGTGTGTGTGTGTGTGTGTGTGTGTGTGTGTGTAATTGACTTCCTCTACAGCAGAAGTGCAGCTCCTCTCGCTCTGTGAAGCGCAGCACCTGGACTGAAGCGCAGTGCTCATTAATCATGTGTGGACTGCTGTCGTGGCACTCGGCGGTCAGAGGTCACAGCGCATGTTTTACACTGAGAAAGAGCAGAGCAGAGCAGAGCAGCCCGGGGTGTGAGGTCACAGAGTCACCAGGTCACAGGTCAAGCATAGCATGGGAATAAACGCCGAAAGCATTGAAGTTCGAGGCAAATTTATGTTCGGTGCTAAAATAAACTAGACTCTTTGTGTGTGTGTGTGTGTGTTTGTGTTCTGAAGTAAATGTCAGCCGTGCAAAATTTGGCGTCAAGGCACTAGCATGTTTTGGGTGGTTGCTAGGTTGTGTTCATAAAAATGTAAATTTTGATTTAAAGGGACAGTTCAAACAAAAAGGAACATTCTGTCAAAGTTTCAAACTTTCATGAGTTTCTTTCTTCTGTTGAGCACAAAAGAAGATATTTTGAAAAATGATGGAAATAGAATCACATGTACAGTAAATAGTCCTGAGGGCATAAATAGCATTATGTTATTTTGTTTTTTTATGCATAGACTGAATATTTAATGGACGGCACGATGGCTCAGTGGTTAGCACTGTCGCTTCACAGCAAGAAGGTCGCTGGTTCGAGTCCCGGCTGGGTCAGTTGGCATTTCTGTGTAGAGTTTGCATGTTCTCCCGTTGTTTGCGTGGGTTTCCTCCGGTGCTCCGGTTTCCCCCACAGTCCAAAGACATGCGCTATAGGTGAATTGAATAAATTAAATTGGCCGTAGTGTATGTGTGTGTGTGAATGAGAGTGTATGGGTGTTTCCCAGTACTGGGTTGCGGCTGGAAGGGCATCTGCTGAGTAAAACATATGTTGGAATAGTTGGTGGTTCATTCCGCTGTGGCGACCCCTGATAAATAAGGGACTAAGCCGAAGTAAAATGAATGAATGAATATTTAATTTCTTATGTCATCAGTGTTTTATCAGGAGTCACTGGTATTAATTCTGTTTAGCCTGTGTGTGTTTTTGTGACTCTCAAAGTGCTACTGATTATATGAATCAGCAAGAACCACAGTTTCCACATAAAATCGTTTAATGCTCTACTAAATAAAAAAGCCTCCTACATCTTCTATGGCTAGAGACTTGGGAGAATAAATCAACAGCTTTTTATTTTTGGGTGAACTATCCCAATCAGTCTCTGATATTGTGGTTTCTATAATGGCTCCTTCAGTCTAAATCTCATAGATTTTTTCAGCCGTTTTATTATCCACCAGGCAAAACCATGAATCTGATCATTTCAGACTTAATAAGCTGCATGATTAGAGAAATCATTTTTTCTTTTTGCACAAACGGTGCTGGACGAGCTGCACGCCAAACACTCTATTTGTTCAAATCCATGACCAGTATGAGGAATAATTTTATCCATGCTAGCCTTTAAGCCAGCAACATTAATAAAAAAATGAATGTGCTTTTAATGCTCATTTTTACTGTTTTCAGCCCTTTTCTTTCTTTTGCTCCATCAGGTTTATCAATGCCAGGAGGAGAATCGTCCAGCCGATGATTGACCAGTCCAACAGAGCAGGCACGTTTACATTCATTCATTTAACAGATGCTTTAATCCAAAGCCACTTACAAATGAGGACATGAGAAGCACTTTAAATCATCATAGCAGCAATATATAGATGCCGTGACAGGTCTAACTTAGTTCAGAAGTCTTTTTTAGTAGTTTCTGGTGCAAAAGGAGAGGAAAGAAGAAAAAGTGTGTCTCCTACAGGTGGTTTGTCAATCCCACTCACCTGCATGAGAAATGCAGAAACATGGAGTGTTTATAAGAAAGTGTCTGGTGCATATGGAGAGAAAGGAGTGTCTCCTACTGGTGGCGTTGTGCCGAGAAACACACCCCTGTTGTGAAACGCACCCCTGTCGTGAAATACACCCCTTTCATACACTTTCATTAGCATTCTCAGACTACATTTTTAGAAAAAATCAAAGGCCATAATTGATTAAAATGTAATATTATGATTTTATTTTAAATGGATAAAGCAAAAACAAGAAGTGAAACGCATTTTCAAACGCACTAGGTTTACAAATAAATGTAAAATAAAAATATTGACTGTAGTGTAGACTGAAGTAATGAGCCAAATTAGGCTTTTTGGTGGGTTTTAAGCAAGCATTTACATGGAAAACATAAAATTGTTGTTTTCAAATAAAGCACACATTAAACAATTCACTTCACTTAATCTCATCGGTGTTATATTTAAAGTCAATCTATTTATTTATATATATTCTGTAAGGAAAGCGTTCCATTCATGAAACTCACCTCAGTCACTCTCATTAGTGTCATAACTCACTAAATTATAAAAAATAAAATGATTACACAAATTATTAAAAACTGTCTAATAGATGCACATTTCAGAGGGGGTGAATTTTACGGCAGGGTTGCTTTTCTTGGCACAACAGTGGTTTGTCAAGCTCACTCACCAGTATGAAGCTATTTAGCAAAGTACCTAAATCATTAGTGTTTCAATTCTCAGAGCTCAACTATATGGAAAGCTGTGAAAAGTGCCATTCATCTAGAACAAGCTATTGTGTGCTATGTGTAAAAAATATTTAAATTAGTGGTTTATGCAAACATGCATTAGATGCATGGCTCTGATTGTTGCCTTGAATTTTGCATTTGTGTCTGTGTGTGTGACTTTGTGTGCATGTCTTACACCGTCAAAAAAAATCATGTTTTTACAAAACTGGATCAAATTAAATGATAAGTTATGGGATTTCAGTTGATGAGATAAATACAGTCTAAGGGCCCTATCATACACCTGGCACAATAAGGCGCAAGACGTGTTTGGTTTGATTTGTTGCTATTTTCAGACCAGCGCAACCCTAATTTTTACGTTTTGCGCCACAATAGCAAATCCATTTGCGCCACTTTGTGGACGCAACTGACTCTTAAAGGGAATTGGAGATGAGACTCTGATTGGTTTAATGCACGTTATGCTCAAAACACACCCATAACTCATTAAGAGAATAAGCACAACCCTTTTAGACCATGTGCCGGGGCGCAGACCGTATTTTCCCGTCTTTAAAATAGCAAAAGTGGATTCGGACATGCCCAGTGCTTTTGCGCCATGCGCTTTAGACTTTGCGCCTAGATTGTTAAAATAGAGCCCCAAGTGGCCATTCACACAGAATGCATTTTTCCATTCCAATGCACTACTATTCTATTGTTTTTCAATGTAAACATTTGCTTGATATGCATGATTTTTACACTCATGTCTTTTAAAGCACCACGTTTTGAATGCCACGTATTTTGTATCAAGAATTTCAACTTTCAACACGCAGCACTGCTCCTCGATGTCAGTTCCAAAGCAGTGGACCAATCAGAAGAACTCTGAGGCGGGGCAAGCATAGCAAGCTTTGGTTGACATTAACAAGTTGTCATGACAACGGTTTATTAGACGTTCATATATGTACTTCACAAGGACCTTTTTTAAAGCATTCCTGAGCGATGTGTCTCGCGTTTTTAGAAGCAAAAGCATATTCTGTGTGAACGACCACTAAAACCAATCGTTTCCAGATATCAATTATGCTTACCAGGTCTCACACAAAATGCTCACAAAACTTCTTTTTCAAGTTGTTGTGACTCATTTTTATAGGCTGGTTTCAGTAAGTGCTCTGCTGGACTGGAAAGAGAGTGTTGTTCGCATCACGTCTATTTACACTTTTCCTCTGGACATGTGTTGGCTGTTATGGAGAGTTATGACTGTCCTTCTTAACCATGTCTTATATATTGTGTGTGTGTGTGTGTGTGTGTGTGTGTGCGCGCAGTAGGTCACAGTGGCCCATACACTCCTGATGGTCAGCCAATGGGAGGTTTCGTAATGGACGGACAGTCACACATGGGCATCCGACCACCAGGTACATCTGAATGTTTTTATGTTTGAGGGACTGAAAAGCCAACAAAGAACTGCTTGATTTATTAAATCATCAATAAATTAATGATCTATTTCCAAATAAAAACTAATATTTATATTCAGCAGAGATTAATTAAATTGTTTCAAGTGTTAAAATGTTACAAAAAGTTTAATTTTCATTTTTATTCATCAATGAATCCTGAAAAAAATGCATACATTTGATAAAAAAACAGGTTAAGTGTTTTGAATATTGATTATAATAATCATAAAAAATAATAACAATGAATACTAATGTAAATAATAATAACAAATCATTATATTAGACTACTTTCTGATCATGTGGAAATCCAGCTTTACATCACAGGAACAAAAAGATGTTTTTAATATATTCACAGTTATTTTAATTTGTAATATTTCACTTTAATTGCTAAATATTTGTAATCTTTCAATGCAGCCTTGGTGAGTAAAAAATCTAATCTTCCTAATCTAAAATTATATATAAAATAAGGTCTAATAATAATAATAAGGTCTAATATATAATAATAAAATATGTTTGTCAGTGTCTACAGTATGCAAAATATTACGCAATATTTACTTACGATTAACCAACAAAAACACTTTTAAACACAAAATATGGAAGACGCATTGTGAAGTGTGTCTGTAGATGTTTTAGTGATTTGGTGTGTGTCTCTCTGTGTGTTTTTTTAGCGGCTCTGGGTGGTCTTGGGGGAGTCAACATGGGTCTGGAGAGTCAGTGGCACTACATGTAAACAAACCCCTGGCATCCTGCTGAACGCAGCAGACGAGAGGTACAGCTCTGCACCAGGGATTCCCCGTCTCTAAACATCTCTTACGGCTGTCTGAGCCGCTAATGGCCACAATTCTCCTGCGTGTATCCAGCTTTAATATCTCCAACAATTCTCTTACCCACACTCTTAAAGACCAGTTGGAACTGATCGCTCTTCATTGGAATCGATGGTTCTATTACATCAAGCTTTATAATGAAAAAAGATTATTTTAGAATTTCGGTCACACTTTACAATATGGTTCCATTAGTTCATGTAAGGGTGACTCAGTGGTTAGCACTGTTGCCTCACAGCAAGAAGGTCGCTGGTTCGAGTCCCAGCTGGGTCAGTTGGCATTTCTGTGTGGAGTTTGCATGTCCTCCCCGTGTTCGCGTGGGTTTCCTCCGGGTGCTCCGGTTTCCCCCACAGTCCAAACACATGCGCTATAGGTGAATTGAATAAACTAAATTGGCCGTAGTGTATGTGTGTGTGAATGCGAGTGTGTATGGGTGTTTCCCAGTACTGGGTTGTGGCTGGAAGGGCATCCGCTGCGTAAAACATATGCTGGAATAGTTGGCGGTTCATTCAGCTGTGGCGATAATTAAGGGACTAAGCCGAAGAAAAATGAATGAATGAATAGTTCATGTATTTACTAACATGAACAAACAATGAACAATACATTTATTTATTTTTGCTAACATTAGTTAATGAAAATAAAGCTTTCAATGTTAGTTCATGTTAACTCACAGTGCATTAACTAATTAACAAGCACAACTTTGGATTTTAATAATGCATAAATGTTAAACTATGATTAATAAATGCCGTACAAGTATTGTTCATACTTAAGTTCATTTTAGTAAATATGTTAATATTAAAGGGATAGTTTGCCCAAAACTGACAATTCTATCATCATTTACTCAACCTTCACTTTCTCAATCCTGTTTGTTGAACACAAAAGAAGATATTTTGAAAAATGTTGGAGGCCTGTAACCATTGACTTCCACAGTATTCGTTTTTCCTACTATGGAAGTCATTGGTTACAGATATTCAGCTTTTTTCAAACAGGTTTCTGAAAGCAAAGGGAGAGTAAATAACCAAACAGGAGAAAGAAGCTCATACGCATTTGGAAAGAAGATATTTTGAAAAATGTTGGAGACCTGTAACCATTGACCTCCACAGTATTCGTTTTTCCTACTATGGAAGTCATTGGTTACAGATATTCAGCTTTTTTCAAACAGGTTCATGAAAGCGAAGGGAGAGTAAATACCCCAACAGAAGAAAGAAACTTATGTGCATTTGGAAAGAAGATTTGAAAAATGCTGGAGACCTGTAACCATTGACTTCTATAGTATTTGTTTTTTTTTCTACTATGGAAGTTATTGGTTATAGATATTCAGCTTTTTTCAAACAGGATACTGAAAGCGAAGGGAGAGTAAATACCCCAACCGAAGGGAGAATCTCATTCTAATTTGGAACCAGTTGAGGGAGAATAAGTGATAAGCATGTTTTTATTTTTGGATGAACTATCCCATTAACTAATGAAGCATTATTTTAAAGTGTTACCAGAATAGAATCCCATTTAAGAAAAAAAAAAAAGATTATTTTAAGAACTGATTACTGAAAGGAGAGCCATAAATAGCACTTCTATGACATCACTGAACCCCCCCCCCCCCAAAAAAAAACACTCATTCTCAATTATTGAAATCACGCTGTGGCATAAACAGACCTAGCAAAATCCATATTTCCACCATCACCACCATAGTATAAACAGCCCACCATGATTAATTAGTCACTCGATTACTCAGTGGAGACAGTTTATGACATCACAATCAGTTAATGTCTCAACCCACAGGAAAAAAGATAAAGATGAAAGCCGCTGTTTTTGCTAGAAATGACAGCTGAATTGATTTGTGGCTGCGCCGTCGCCAGTTGTGTTTCCTCATACATGATTTCAACTCTTTTCCAGGCTTTTTTTATAGCGAGAGGATCGATCTTTTGCTCACGTACCCAGATGGATTTCGTTTTTTTTTTAAAAAGGGATTTTGAACTGAAGCACCACTTTTTTCAACAGTACAGACACCCTGCAGCTACAGATCCAAGATGGCCACCAGGAGTCTTGTTTCCTCATGATGGGCAGATCAACCGTATCAGTGCGGACAGACGACAATAGAGCAAAATCAAAGCCTCCACACCTGGATGTGCTCGCTCTGGGCCGGGACATTTCAGCTGACCAGGTGAATCTTCAAGTGGCCTGAAAGGTCAAAACAAAGGCTCGTGTTTCAACTCGAGTGAAGAGTCATTATTGAGCTGCCACCATCACACTTCACCAGCCTCTGTTACAGACGTTTGCCATCTAATCTGCATAAAAGCAATCCAGTATCAAGCTCAAACATGTATATAATGCTGCTGGATGTTGATGAACGCCCGATGAAGGTGTCTCATACTACATTTACCGCGGTATAAACAGGCTTGGATGATCTGGACAGATTACTCAAAGGTACTAATGATTGTTCTGATGTGAGCTGAGATGTATATTCACACTGTGTGTGTGTGTGCGTGTGTGTGTTTGGTTTTCAGTGAGTGTGTGTTTATTCACATAAAAATTCATACCTCAACATGTGTGTTATTTCATTATTGTTGCTGTATTTTGGAGTTAGCGTGGATAGTAAACACTATATATTACGCTTAGTGTATATTAGTTTAAGCAAGGGCTCTTTAAAATGATCAAAAGTGACAGGAAAGACATTTATAACATTACAAATTGCTGTTCTTTTTAAATTGTACATTCTTAAAAGAGTCCTGAAAATAATGTAGGCCTGTTATGCATTAATAGTAACCAGCAATAATAATAAAATTAATAATAAATGTTTCTTAAGCATGAGAATTATAAAGGATCATGTGTCACAAGGCTAAAGCAATGATGCAAAATAAATTGTATTTTCTTAAAATATAAAAAAATAAAAGGAATATTTTAAATTACAAAAATATTTCTCTTTTATAGACTGATTTCACACGGCCGCCATTTTAAAAGCGAAAGCGAGGCTGCGGTGAAAAGAAACCCAGAATTATCACCTGGAGTAACACAGGAACGTGTCCGCGATGGCGTATTGTTGTGTACCTGGCTGTATATCTTATCGGCGAAGAGACACAAATTTATCATTTCACCGCCTTCCGAGTGAGCCGAAGGTCCGTTCTGAATGGATAGTGAAAGTAAAAAGGCATATCGGACCTCATTTTTAGCTAAGTTATGGGAAATGGCACTAGTTAGCTAACATTTTCTTTCCCAAACACACGTTTTAGATGCCATTTATCAAACTCAAGTTAATGAATTGATTCTTTCACTATATTAGACTTGTCACGATACTAAATTTTGGTACTGAAATAAAAAAAAACCCATCAATTTCCCGCTAACATTTAATAAGCACTGTTGAGCGCGTTCTTAAACTCCGCTGATTTGCCATTGTGTTCACTAGTGCTCAACAGAAATGACTGATTGGTCGTGAAGGTCATCAGTTCACCACACTTCACCGATGTTTACCGAGTGCATAAGAGCGATCCGCTGATGAATCGACTGATCTTCGCAGCTTTAAAACGCTCCAGTGTCCCTGTATCTATGTTTGCACTTGGTGAAGAGCGGTGAACTGAGAGAGGCTGAAGCAGGGAAGCGTCCCAATGGTGTTTACCTGGTGCCATGAACAAGCCTAGGAGGACACTTAAGCTTTATTACTCTTAAAGAGTTTCTGGTTTTGTTTGATGCCTAATATGCTTTTAATTGATTAAATAAAACTTAACTGAACGATATTAAAGTGATGTTTACACCATATCTGCACTTTGAAATTGCGGCAACAGCTGGAGGTTTGTAGTCCACATCATGTTGTTGCAATGTTTACAGTGCGGATCCTCTACTTCTGGGTTTATTCCCACCGCAGCCTCACTTTCGTTTTTAAAATGGCGGCAGGATTAAATAAGCATATAGCTATTACTCTTTTTACTACATTTTTGATCAAATAAATGCAGCCTTCATATAAGCCAAAAAAAATGTTCATTTAGCAAACGATTAGAGTTTTATCCAATAATGCTAACATGTCATTTATAGTATTGTTTGTGGCGTATTACGTATTTTGTCCATCAAATATAGAAAGACATATTGCAATATTGCATTCCATGCTGTGTGCTCAACAGTGGTGAAAAGACTGAAAGCACTGAAAAATCATACTCAAGTAAAACTACCATTGCCCAAAAATGTAGTGCAAGTAGAGTAAAAGTACCTGTTTTATACACATTTAGACACATTTAAAAGTACTCTAAAGAGTAGTGAGTATTACGCTATGAACGGCTGATGAATTTACATGCAATTTGTGCAGGCGTGTGTAAACGTAACATTCTGTAGTGCATTTAGTTATTGTTTAAGGCCATTTAGCCATGTTTTTAGTCATCATACAGTAAACATCATCTTCTAATCAGTGTCTGAACAGTCTGAGTTAGTGCGTGTAAAGATTTTGGACATCTTCTTGGACACTTTTAATGCTTCCAAATGCTTTGCTGCATTTATAAAGCGCCCATGTCTTGAGGTTGTTACTTTCTATGTGCGATTTGATTGGACGGAAATCACAGGACTGATTTTTCCACTTAGCCAATCCCCATAGACAAGAATAAAGTAGTGACTGCAGGTTGAAGGAAAGCAGAGGAGTAAAAGCACCGATACTGCACTAAAAATGTACTCAAGGGAAAGTAAAAGTGCACATTTTAAAAAGTACTTAGTAAATCACAATTCCTAAGAAAAAGGACGTAATGAAGTACTTGACTGAAAATATACTAGCTTATCAAAATAATTACTAATAGCAATAAAATAGATACTACTATGTTTCTCTTAGAACAAATGTTTAAACAGCTAGATGTTAAAGTGGCTTGCTATACACTCACTTTTAACCAGTGTTAATGTTAATGTAAAGCCCGGTGTATTAGGCTATTTACCACAGAAATGCTAGTCTGCTTTAGAGAACACAGTATGTGCAGTGCAGTGTAGAGTAGGCGGTGTTTATCGCCCCCTGTTGGACATCATAGGTACTGTTTCTCCTGTGCACGTGCCGTCCGCGATAGGGTTGCCAAGTCTGCGGTTTTCACGCGTAATTTGACTCCTTTGAACCACTTGACGCATGTTGTTTTTATATTCCGCGAGATAAAGCTTGACATGTTGCATTATATTTATATGATTGCGTTGAAATATTTTACTCTACTATCTACCAATGATAAAAACTAAAAGACTTAAAAGAGTAAGCACATTTATTGTGTTTGTGAGGTCTTTCGAAGAGGAGAAAATGTTTGCGCAGCGGTTTCGTTTCCATAGTAACAGCCAATGTAATACCATGGAAACGAAAACAGACGCACACACTCCAAGATTGATGCTAATAATAACTCAAATGTAGCTATATGTAATCTACAGAAGATTTTTAAAACATCTTTAACTTAAGAAGTCCGCTGTATTCACTTCCGTCGCCGGAGTTGTTCTGCATTTGCCAGCATCCATTACCTTTTAACTGAGTGTATGGCAAATGTAAGTCACATGAGAGCACAATGCTAGCTGTGCTATCAGTCCCATGTTGCTGAGACTTTTATTTATAGAAGCAAATGGTCAGACTTTCATTGAAGATTATCAAAACAAATTTTTTTCAGTGGATCAACTTCCACGGATTAATTATTCGCCTAAAGAATAACAATGTGAGCTCACAAAATAACCATAAATTTAGATTTCAAGCGGACTTTAAGGTAAGATTTAAAAAAAAAAATTATGAAAATATCGTTGGGGTTACTAACATACAGTGATTTTCAAAGAAGAAATCACGTATAATGCATACAGTGATCTGAAATGTGTATTTTGTGAGTTTTGATATTATTGCACTAGTTTTGATTAGCCAACGTACTAATTTAGTCGAATATCTGGCAACCCTGGATCACTCTGGTTAACGCTTCAACAGCAGCTGCGGTGAAGTCTAGTTCAGTCTAAACAAACTTAAACATCCATTCTCACCAGAAAATCAACTATTTATTCGATTTTTCAGAATATGTCTTTATATGAAAGCAATAGCGAGGGAAAGCGACTCACGAAGAAAAAGCATTGGACTGATGATTTTCAGTCAGTGTAATGAATTAAAGCGTCTGCGTCCGATTCTAATGCTCTCTCCTTTCACTTTCCTGTTTAAACTCACGACCAAAACAATCATCTCAGCAGAGGAGAATCTTGAAGCGGATCCAAAACCCTGTTTACAGTTCTGGCAAACTGTTTTACGTTGACATATTTGACTCTGAAGCAGCTTTCCTGTTTGCATTACGAGTGTATGTTTCAGATCAGTTATTCGGGAAGGTTATACAGTTCCTGCAGACCTTCAGCTGTGCCGAGGTGAGCTTTAGCACAAAGGAAATTAAGGATACAGTATATTTTAGGGTCATAAAGAATTTTAGCATTAGCTAAGTGTAAATGTCATTACCGCAATGACGAAATTGTAAGGTTGTTTGCGTTTTATTTTATACAATGCATCAAGAAATATGTATTTTTACATTAATAGCAAATGCTTTTAGAAATAGGAATATAAAATGGTTAATATTATTATAAATTAGTATATTAAATGTGGGGCGACACGGTGGCTCAGTGGTTAGCACTGTCGCCTCACAGCAAGAAGGTCGCTGGTTCGAGTCCCGGCTGGGTCAGTTGGCATTTCTGTGTGGAGTTTGCATGTTCTCCCCGTGTTGGCGTGGGTTTCCTCCGGGTGCTCCGGTTTCCCCCACAGTCCAAAGACGTGCTATAGTTGAATTGAATAAACTTAATTGGCGTAGTGTATGTGTGCGTATGGGTGTTTCCCAGTAATGGGTTGCAGCTGGAAGGGCATCCGCTGTGTAAAACATATGCTGGATAAGTTGGCGGTTCATTCTGCTGTGGTGACCCCTTATGAATAAAGGGACTAAGCCGAAGGAGAATGAATGAATATTAAATGTATTTTTATGTTGAGTTAATCAGGTTTTAACAATTTTTTTTAAGTTATTAAAAAAGTTTAACTTAACTTGTTTTAGCCAGTTTGATTGATTGACGTTGAGATGACTAGAAAACTTTATTTGATTTGAACAAAAAAATTTAAGGCAGCAATAATTGTTTTCACTGTGTAAATATGCTAATAAAGTGCATTACCACTATAATAACACCACCACATTAATTGATAATTTAATTAATTGCAATAAAGAATAATTAAATTTAATAATAAATTACTTTTTGAGGTTTTTGGAGTTTATAATAGGCATTTTTCATCATGTTATAATATTTAAATTGTATATATTAAGTAAACAGGGGCGACGCGGTGGCGCAGTGGGTAGCACGTTCGCCTCACAGCAAGAAGGTCGCTGGTTCGAGCCTCGGCTGGGTCAGTTGGCATTTCTGTGTGGAGTTTGCATGTTCTCCCCGTGTTCGCGTGGGTTTCCTCCGGGTGCTCCGGTTTCCCCCACAAGTCCAAAGACATGCGCTACAGGTGAATTGGGTAAGCTAAAAATTGTCCGTAGTGTATGTGTGTGAATGAGTGTGTATGAATGTTTCCCAGTGATGGGTTGCAGCTGGAAGGGCATCCGCTGCGTAAAACATATGCTGGATAAGTTGGCGGTTCATCCCGCTGTGGCGACCCCAGATTAATAAAGGGACTAAGCCGAAAAGAAAATGAATGAATATTAAGTAAACAATTTTCAGATTGTCTGCATGATTGACACAAACATTGTGTTTTGAGGATTTTAAATCATGTAATGAGGATTGTGGAGGACGGAGTAAGCGTAAGAGACATATGTTAAAATCTTAATTATTCCTTAATTATTCTTATAGGGGGTTTGTGTGTTTGTGGATGTGTTTCAGACAGAAAATACACACACACACACACACAGTGTCAGGTTGTACTGTGAAAGACTGAAAGTTGTCCTTGTTTGAAGAAGCAACTGGCTTCATTTAACAGTAGTCCACACCGAATCAGCGTTTACTTACTGTCATCCAGTGTGTGTTTTTCCTAACATTTATCTTAATCAATTAGGGGAAAATACTGAAGCTGAAGGGTTTGTTTTTGTTTGACTGCAGCTAAAGCCATTTAGAGTTTCCTCCCATTTAAACTCATTTGTCAAAGCAGTGGTGAATCAGAATAAATAAACCATTACAAACAATAATAATAATACTTAGTTAATTCATTAAAACAAACAGATAAAGATAAATAAAATAAGATGAACTATCCAATAATTGTATAGTAGATTAATATAAAAAATACAATAAAACAATTTGAAATGATTAAATGACACACAATAAGAATAAACTAAATTAGATTGGAATATTTTAATTAAAATAATTATACAAACTAAAATTAAAATTGAATTAATATTTATGAATCAATTTAAAAATACCTATTTGTGAATAAATATATAGGGGAAATTAAAACAGATTCTAATACTATCATTGAAATTCAATTCATCTTTATTTCTATAGCGCTTTTACAATGTAGATTGTGTCAAAGCAGCTTCACATAGAAGATTATATTTATTTATTTGAAATAATCAAATTAATGCAAAAACAACACAATAATATTGAAATAAAGAATACAATATACCAATAGATACAGAAAAATCTAATTAAAAATAGAATATAATTAATTAAATAGCCTAAATAGACTTCAATAAATTAATTAACAACTCAAAACAACATCGAAATAGATTTCAAAATATAAATTATTCTAAACATTTGTTTACTTATCTTAATCTTTTAGGAAAAAACACTGATTTTTCCATGAAGAAACATCCATGGAGCCGGAACCAATAGCACGGCATCGCTGCAAAAACATTTGATTCATAAGCTAGCTATATTAATGATGTTGTTATAGATAATAATAATAAATAAATCAGTTTCCTCTCATTTAAAATAATTTGGCACAACAGTTAATAAATAAACCACGTATAGCGAGCGTCAAACAGTAAACTAAAATAAAGGTTTGATGGGTCAAAAAATGAACCAGCGCGACCCTCGTTCACCCAAACCTCACCGAGCACAGGCCTGGAGTCATTACACACACACACACACACACACGCACACACAGGCCCAATCAGCTCCTCTAATCAGCATCTGAACCACATGAAAGGGTTCGATCGGTACCTTTCCTGATGACATCATCAGCCTGACGCGGGAAACCGGAGACTAGATCACCGCCTTTCCCAATAAACCAGCCATCTATCAAACCAAAAGCCCAGCAGTGAATGTGTGTGTGTGTGTGTGTGTGTGTGTGTGTGTGTGTGTGTGTGTGT
>CAIGQV010019186.1:4658613-4670507 GCA_903798115.1 Danio jaintianensis | reverse complement strand
ACTTTTTGTAAAAATGGCCTGCCATATCAGTAAAAAATATGGACTTTAAGTCAATATTTAAAAAAATATAATGCTTAAAAATTATTTATTGGAAAACTATAAGTCTGATAAACCTGAAAAGATATAGCAACAAAATCTAATGGAGAACACAGCTTTTGGTCAAATCTGGGGCTTGGTCTAAGAAGACGGAATAATAATAATATGTTTACGTAGAATAACAATATGTTGTTAAAGATTAAAAATTGACTGTATGCGTAGAAGCTACGCACATCTGACGTCCTCGAGCGCGTTTCCGCAATGAGTCCTGGGAGGAACTGCGTCTTTGGCGGAATGTTTGAAAGATTTATACAAATCCAGGATCATGATGGCAGCGGAAAGCGCAAATAATATCACGCCAACTCGGTGACAAATCGCGCTCTAGACATATCGAGCAATACTGTAACATGGAGGCCAGAGGCAGTCAGGAACAAAATGAAATCGCCAAACTGACGCAGATGAAGTCGAAAGTAAACAGACTGAAACGGAGCCCGAAAGCAGCTCAACTAAACAAAAACACAGGTAAAAACTCCGTATAAGCAGCCAAAACACAGACCGTGATGTGCTTCTGGACATTATGTTGTATATAAACTCATTAACGATCCTTTAGAAAGCACGATATTGATAAAATAAATGTAATTTTGTGATATAGTAATGTAACATAGTCATTCTTGTTTAGTAGCTTCTAAATTTAGCAACTGTCAGGTAAGAAAGACAAGTTTGTTTCTATAAAACATTACAGCACACTTTAGGGCATGAAAACATTAGTACTTTTATAAGTGGAACTCTGCACTGCTTGGTAATTGGTTAATGTGCATTGAGAAAAACAACAGATCCTTATTTCTTTATTAACCCTTGCACTGTAATATAAAAAAAGTTGCACAATAATAAATACACGAGATGTAAGTGTGAAAAAAATAACAATATTATGTGTTGTCTACACTTTAATGTGCATAGATTTCATTATCAACATCATTCCAGTTCCTGTTCGCACACACACACACACACACACACACACACATACATACATATATATATATATATATATATATATATATATATATTATTATTGTTATTTTCTCTTTACAATAAATGCTACTGAGATTTGCTTTTTGATAACTACAGGCTTATATGTTCAAAAACATTTATTTTGATGCATTGATGCATTTTGTGCTGTCATATTACATATATACATTAATATATATAAAATCACGCTAATACAACTTTCTCATTATATACACATAAAACAAACACTGATATCCATCTTCCAACACATGCATAATTATAATTACATGATTTTAACTTATTTGGCCTGCAGTTCTCAAAAGCAGAAAACAAGTCATTGCTGTCATGCTGAATTTGAAAAACGTGCCAAAATATGACATTTTTTCGTTCTTAAAATAGTTAATAATGATAAACTTTGCCAACAAAGTGGAATCCTGTTATCAAATAATGTGTGAATAATGTAATCATTTGTGTTAGTGTAAAATAGATTTATTAAAAGAAATTATAATTAAACGCAAAAAAGGTATACTTGTTTGCATTATTTCAGCTAAAATTATCACAAAAAATAAAATGAAATAAACAAAACAATCTATAAGGATGTACAAGGATTAAGATTCTTTAAAAAAGGCTTGTGTTTTGTAGTTGAGTTCAAAACACCGACACGTCCAGCAAGAGGTCAGTTCAGAAGACTGATCCCCGATGACTCCCCCAGCAACGATCCTGATTGCCATCAAGACATTATATGGGACACAACATCTCCATCACCCATTCGACATGGTACGTCTGTCTGCTAGAACTGTGCATCCTTTAAATGGGACCTATTATGCCCATTTACAAGATGTAAAATGAGTCTCTAATGTCCATAGGGCAGTGTTTCCCAACCCTGTTCCTGAAAGCACACCAACAGTGCACATTTTCAACCTCTCCCTAATCACACCTGAATCAACTCATCAGAATATAAGAAGAGACTACAAAACCTGAAGTTAATGGCTCAGATAAGGGAGAGCTCCAAAATTTGTACTGTTGGTGTGAAGTTCAAAATGTTTTTTAACTCTTTGAAACTGACCCTTTTAGGCTTTGATCCACATTGTGCTGTTTTTGTGACTGTCGCTTTAAATTCAAATAAGATTGTGCTCAAAAGATGGCGGAGCTATAAATGCCCATGTGTCAGCATAGTGGCATAGTTATAACGCTTCTTAGTCCCTGACATAATCTTCAGCAGGTGAAAACTCTAATGGCAGACGGCTGCTTCTCACTCAGGGCTGTCTATGGTAATGAGGAAGAGATCATCACTAATAAATGGGGCTTTTCCCCTCTGATGACACGTACAAAGGGAGTACATCAATCAGAGTGTTTCTACAGAGTGTTTTTATCAAGTCTGATTATAAACAAATAGAATTAATAAATGTTTACCATTAGAAGTTGCTTATATTCACAGACTGTTGCCACACAACTGTGTTTAAACCCTTTATAAAAGTGATTTTTGCATAATAGGTCCCCTTTAAACTTTCAGTATCATCAGTGTGTTTAATTATTTTCAGGTCGTGGACAAAGACGAGCTCCAAATGTCAGAGCGGTGGATATATCAGACATCGCCAATCGTATTGCTCCTAAGGTTTGTTTGAGGAACATTATAAACTAAAACGATGCTTCAGAAAGTCTCTAGTGATTGGTCAAGTGATGTATTGTTGTTTATTTATTGATTTATTTATTATAATTTTTTGCTATGTAGAGTGGCAGATTAGAGGAAGCGGACTCTTCTTTACTGCAGTGGATTGGTGATAGTGCTATTCCCTGCACACCAGAAGTACAACAACACAAAGTCAAGCACACGACCACAAAGTAAGCCACTCCTACAATATATATATATATATATATATGGATAAATATTGTATTTATGCAATTCTTTATTTAATTTATGCAACTTCTAATCTAAAACAAATGCATGTTAATTAATTTTCATTTTCAAATAACATCAAAACATATGAGTATATAGTAGGAAGTAATGAAAAAATATTATCATAAACACATCAAATGGAATAAACAAATTATGTTGTAATATGTAAGTGTGCGTTCACACTTCAGTTCTTGCGTTCAGTTCTGTTGAACCAAAAAAAGACCATATTCACACAGGCATTTGCTGTGATTTTAGGACTAATCTTAAATATATATATAAAAGTGTATAAATGTATATAAAAAAAATGAATATTATAAAAAATATATATTTTATACTTGAATATAATTTTAAAATGTAATGACGTATAGTTGGCAACAGAAATGCCAAGTTTTTATCTGACCATGGGTGTTGCATGTGCGTTTATGTGAGTTTTTTTTTTTTTTTCCCAGACAGAGACAGTTGGTCAGAATAACAAATGTTTTCATTTGTTGTGATTTGAAATTCAAGGTTTTCCCACCAATTGTTGATTTGAATCATCAGAAGTCAAAACATTGTTATTGTGTTGTCTAAGAATGAATATAAACGTCTGAAAACATGGCACCTTTTTGATGTTTCATGCAAAAAATAAAGCTCTAAATGACAACATTTTTATTTTTAATTAGGTAGAAATTAGTAGTTATCTATTATTGATCAATTAGTCATCAGTAGGTTACAGAACAAAAAAAATGTTTTAGTCCATTAAATCCAGAGGAACAGAAATTTATTTCAAGGGGTCTCTTAATAGGATAGTTCACCTAAAAATGAATGAAACGGCCTCATCATCTACTCGCACTCAATGTATTTCTTCTGTTGAACACAAAACAAGATATTCTGAAGAATGTAGAAAATGGCAGCCATTGACATATATATTTAGTAGCAGACGTCCCAAGTCTCTTCATCTACCTCGTGCACCCCCCCACCCCCCCCTCCCGGAAATTGCTTTGACCAACTTGGGATTTCTGTAGTAGGAACAAAAAATTCATGTGGAAGTGAATGTCTGTTTTTTTTTCTCCAGCATTTTTAAGCATATCTTCATGTGTGTTCAACAGAGGAAAGAAACTCAAACAGGTTTCAGTAGGTTCAGTAAATGATGGCAGATGTTTCATCTTTGAATGAACTATTCCTATAAAGGTCCCGTGAAGTGCTTTGAAATGTGCGTTTTTGTTCGATGTGTGATGTTCACATGAAGACAGGACGGGATATATAGTAGCTCCTCCTCTTTAAAAATAAAACTGCAAAACATTGGTCTTGGAGTGGGCAGGGCATGTCAGATACTAGAGAGCATTTGATTGGTCAGAAGATTTGATGAGAAACTGAAGCATGAGTTGATGTCATGAGGTGTTTAAAACTTCGTAATGCAAACTGTCACTCTTTTGGAGCACACTAGAGCTTTGTACATATCCTTGAAGTCCACATGAACCTGAAGCTGCAACTGTTTTTTTCGTATTGTGATGCAGTTCCTAGAGAAACGGAATATTAAATGAGAAAACAGTGGGCGTGGCTTGTTTTTTCTACTGCGAGCTGATTGGATGTAATAAAGTAGACGTTTCATTCTGAAAGATCGGGAAAAGTGTTTGGGGAGAGTTATTACAACCTACCAGACACCTCCTGCTCACTATTTCTGTTTGTGGTCAAAAATACCTCAGACAGACATAATCTGAGAATTTAACTGAAAAAAAAAACCAAGAAGTGCATTTTCAGACTTCAGTTAAAGATTACAAGGGCAAACAATTATTTTTCTTAATGACATGCACAGATGAATTGCTCACCACAAAACTAGCAATGTGAGCTAACAAAATCAATATGGTTAGTTTTGATTTTGTGTGTACCTTAAGACTAACTTACTGATACGAACATCTATAAAACTTTATTTTGAATTCACAAGGGCCTTTTTTTCCATAGCTGTACACACTGATTATTGATTGTGAACTGTTTTTATACATTGCAGACAGAGCACTGTAGATGATCTCATGCGTTTGGCCAAGCAGTTTGACTTCAACATGAGGCAAGATGAAGCTCAGGAGCACAACTCTGATGAGCCAAAACAGCCAGCCCACGCTGACCCGTTCTCAACGGCTCACTATACTTCAGCCATTAGCAGAGCTTCTGAACGACCCAATGACCACAAGCCTGTTAACCAAAGTGAATGTAATCAGGAGATGGACGACGATCTTGATCTTCTTTTTGATGGGCCGACTCAGCAGCTCAGCGGACACCTCAGTCAGACATTGAGTTATCGAACCCAGAACGTTCCTGAGAGAAACGCTGCAAAATCAGACGCTTCACAAAAGCATCCTTCATTCGCAACGGAAAGAAATCAGGATTATTTTGATGACGATTGGAGCAGCGATGGTTTATTTGAGGACTCGTTGCTTTTGGAAATGACGCAAAATCCGGATCTGTTTGCCGCGCCGCAGTATAGCTCAACGCAAAAACAAGCTCACGAGATGAAAAATAACATCAGTGTGACGACAAACAAACCACGGGAAGCTAAAAAGGATTGTACGTTTCAAATGCATAAAACAAAAGTCGAACAAACTTTTCCACAGAGCTCTCAGATACAGATTAATGGAGGGTTGCATGGAATGGGAAATCACGTGGAAAATAGTTGCACAAATCCAAAAATCGGAGATCAAAATAAGATCAAAATCGTCCCTCAAAGTTGCATTAATACCAATCAGAAGCAGCGGTTTGAGCACAAAACACAACACGTTGTTCAGAAGTCATCCAAACTCAATAATGCTTCCTCAACATGCCATTTCCAGCAAAACGGACGTAACGCTATTAAACCTTCCCAATCGAAACCACCCAGCATGCATCACAATCCAATCTCTAAACAAAGAGAGGACGCTAATACAGGGCCGGATGGCTTTAGCGATGAAGACCTGGACTCCTTTTTTGCATCCGATGACATCTGGGATGACGGAGTGGAGGAAGACGATCTGTTTTGTGAGGTGTGTGATAATCTTGAGGAAACGTCTGCGACAAAAGCACCACAAAACAAGTCAGAAATTGCAGTGTTTGCTCATCCTTATCCGCCCAAAAGGCCCGCTGCTAATGTTTCCACGTCCAGTGCAAACACATGGGCGTCTCGGAAAGCCACAGGACCGGGCTGTAATGTGTCCTGTGATGCAGCGAGACCATCTGGCTCCTCGAGTAATGGAGCGTATAAATTTAAACAGGTGAGAAGCTCCTCTGTGGTGGGACACGGGACCTGTGCTGCCCTCACACAGCGGGGGGGTCAGGAGAGGGGCGTTCTGGCCGTCATCCAATCAGAGGCGAGAGATACTGACAATAATCGGTTTAAAAAGCCTCACGGTGAATCGTTCAGCTCTGCGGCGGTTCTTGCTAAAGGTATGAAAATATGTTGTTAGAGGATGCTCCATTTGTTTTTGTGTGGAAGTTACCAGATTTATTTTTTCCCTCTTATTTTTAATTATTAATGTATGTGAAGTAAAATTGTAAAAAGTCCAAACAGTTTTTTTATGTATTAAAAATGGATAAAAAAAAAAAAAAAAAAAAAAATTTCATTTACATTTCAATGAAGCAATATGACACAAAAAGGTATTTACTACTGTCACTTAATTTTACAGTGCGTACATATCTCATGAATATTGATACAGTATAATATGTGATAAGCAAGTTATAAAAATTAAGAAATTTAAAATATATATTATTGTTAGTAAGATACTACTTGTTGAGTCAGCTGCAATTTTTAAACAGAAATGCACTAAAATAGTAATATTATGATGTAAAATAATTACATTTATATATTTGTTATGAAAAGCATTTCTTCAGTTGTCTGTCACATGATCCTTCAGAAATCAGTTGTGCTGTTTAACGATTAATCATGACTATCAATATGCATGTGTACTCTGTATATTTATGTATAAATAAATACACACATATGTATGTACTTAAAATAAATTAAATTTATAAATATAAATATTTTATATATAAATAAACATCAACATTTTTTGCTTCTCTTGATTTTTCCTCTTAATCTTTTTAAAAATATTTTTCTGTAACATACATTTGAGTGTACTAATTTTTTGACTGGTATTGTAAACTATTTTGTTAGATAAGCTCCAGATTTGGCTTCAGTACTGACTAATCTAATGTATATGCACAAATATAATATTGTAGAGCTTCCTATAGAAAATATGAATTTAAATGAGAGATTTGTGAGGGGTGTACTAATATATGCTGAGCACTGTGTATATGTAATGTAATGTAATTACACTCAATGTAATGTATTCTTGCTAAAAGTATAAAAGTATCAATAAAAAAAAAATCATACTGGTCCCAAACTGTATTATATATATTTTTTCCTGAATTACTGATCTCGGTTTTATCTCCACTAAATATCTTTCATTAATATTTCCAAAATGTATTGTCACTTTTATGATGTCAAACTCTCATGATTTTTTTATTACTCTTCCTCGTGTGTATTTTCTGCAGATGTGTGTAACCCTGCAGTCGTGAAGTGCAGCGACGCAGAGATCGAGAGGAAGAAGCAGCAGGCAATGGAGAGGCGGAGACTCAAGATGCTGTCCAATCAGAACCTCAGAGCTCCTATCTGAGATGCCGTTACCATGGTGATGTACAACAAAACAGCCCAGCAGATTCTGTGTGAGTCATTGAGTCTACACCAGCACAACTACAACAGTTTTCATTATAAACAACAAATGTTTTCTGTTTTATAGGTTATAATGAGAACAATCAAAGTTACTTGCTTTATGCCGGCTGTTTGTGGATAATGTGTAGAATATTTGACTGCTTAGAAAAAGAAATGTTGATCATATGTTTTACCGTTATCAGAGATCAAAATCTGTAAATGTACATTTATGCTGATATTCTCCATAGACCTCCATTGAACCTCAATAGAAAATCAGGAGTCGTTGAATTTGTCAACTTGCTTTTGTTCAAATTGCATGTAAATATAATAAATATTTTCTTTCAAATTTTATTTCATAAATTCCACGTTCAGAATGTTTTGCCTATCGCTCTAGTTCATTTGTCCCATTTCAAATAATGTATAAGATACATATTTTAAATGTTCATTAATTGATTTTAATGGATTTTGAGTTTTGTCCATTCAGGAGCCCTTGTTCTAAAATAGGAGGCATAATTAAGTGCCAGAATAATTAAAGTGACTTAAAGTGAGTGATGTATAGTATTTATTGAGTTGGAAATGTCATTGTAATTAAGCCAGTAATAAATAACATACATTGTTTGTTTCTTATTTTCAGTTTAAAGTTTTATATGTGTAATATATATATATGTAAGTGTAACGGAGGCCAGCTAGCGAAGTGCTATGCAGGTAAACCTCACTCCTCTGACCTCTAAAGGTGCTCTAGCAACAGACACAAGAGGCCATGGTCTTTAGCCTCCTTGTTAGAGCAACCGACTCTCATGCAAAGAATCGCCGGTTCGATCCCATCTCAGACAAGTTTGGTTGCAGTAGGACTGATGGGTTACATGTGGTGGCTCGTCCGGGATTTAAACCCAGGACCTCTCGCACCCATATATATATATATATATATATATGTATACGGTTGAAGATAATGTTGAATTACTAGCCTTTGTTTGAAATTTTAAAGGTCCCATAAAGTGAATGTGTAATTTTTTATTGAATGTTTGACCAATTAAACCATCTACAGAACAAGCCAGATTCACCAAAGTCCCATGAGGTGAAGAAGGCGTGGGAGGGGCCAGTGTTTTTATATTTATGTAGACTAATAATAATCTTTTATATTTTAATCTTTTAATTTTTCATATTTAAAGATGTTTGTGTGCTGCTGCACATCCCTGTGTGTGTAATAAGCAGCATGTATGCACATTTTAGACCTTTCTATAACTAACATGCTCTTTAAATAACAAAAAAAATCCACGCTATTGACTTCAGACCAGCTTTAGTTGGTTAAGGGTGCTGTCTATTTAAGTTGCCTTAAAGTAGCAACATGTCAACAATGCACCTTAACACCTCCTTTTCAAACCAGCACACCCATGGGCCCACAAATGGGCGTTAATGCGTTTGTGTTTAAACAATGTGGAACAGGATGTAAAAATGATACCTGCGCCAGGCTGCAATTGGCAATAAATCACTTACGTTGCACCTCATACCACATTGCACTGGATACCTAATAAGGCCCTATGAGTTTCTTTTGTTGAACACAAAGGGTGGCTGTCCACCAAAGCCTTTTTTTTTTTCGAGCTGAGCATTTGTTTTCTGTTGTTGTCATTGGTCAATGCGGCATGTTTTTTGAGCACCTGCAGCGTAGCAAGGCGCTAAGCGGGTGTTTTACGATCAATGCTGAACACTTAGTGTTTTTTCAGCCATTGCAAGTTGAAAGACGTAGTGCCCATCATTGTCAATCTGGAGCTAGCCATCCAATCACAGTGGAGGAGCGAGACAAAACCACACCACCGTCAACAAATAATCTGCTAAACACTTTCAACTTTCAGCAGGTATACATTACCTAGGAGAACTGTCTTGTCGCCTGTCCAAGTTTTAGGAGCAACAAATAATAACTTGACTTCTAGTTGATCATTTAGTATCAGAAGTGGCTTTGACCCCCATGAGCTTGAACGACTGCATCTATACATCTCTGCAATGACTCAAATAACTTATTAATAAAGTCATCTGGAATGGCAAAGAAAGCGTTCTTGCAGGACTCCCAGAGTTCATCAAAATTCTTTGGATTCATCTTCAATGCTGCCTCCTCCTTCATCTTACTCCAGACATGCTCAATAATGTTCATGTCTGGTGACTGGGTTGGCCAGTCCTGGAGCACCTTGACCTTCTTTGCTTTCAGGAACTTTGATGTGGAGGTTGAAGTATGAGAAGGAGCGCTATCCTGCTGAAGAATTTGCCCTCTCCTGTGGTGTGTAATGTAATGGGCAGCACAAATGTCTTGATACCTCAGGCTGTTGATGTTGCAGATCTCTCGCACGCCCCCATACTGAATGTAACCCCAAACCATGATTTTTCCTTCACCAAACTTGACTGATTTCTGTGAGAATCTTGGATCCATGCGGGTTCCAATAGGTCTTCTGCAGTATTTGTGATGATTGGGATGCAGTTCAACAGATGATTCATCGGAAAAATCTGCCTTCTCCCACTTTTCCAAATGATCAACTAGAAGTCAAGTTATTATTTGCTGCTCTTACAACTGGAATCGATGACAAGACTTTTGTCAGGTAGTGTACTCTATATCATAGCAACTGACTGAAAAAATTATCAGTTGCAAAACTGCAAAGCATATTTAGAACAGCACTCGCATTTCTGCAGTGTATAAAACACTTCGGTGAACACGCACCCCAACCCATTAAAAAAAAAAAGTAACCTATAACCATTGACTTCAATAGGAAAAACAAATACTTACAGATTTCCAGCATTTCTCAAAATATTTTTTGTGTTCAACAACAAAACAGGTCTGTGGCAAGTGAATGAATAAATGACAGAATTTTCAGTTTTGGTTGATATTAGTACCTAAAAAGTAAAAAAGTCTACTGCCCCAATGACAGCTTCTGCACCTTTGTCTCATGCACTTGAGCACATATATGAATGTAAACTGAGGTGAACAGGTGTAATAGCGTGTAATGTTGTTGAGCGCGGGTCTGTTTCTCGTCATGGGCTCTCTGACACCCGTGTCCTGGGACACCTGCGGCACACATGAGTGCTCCTGAAAGTCGAGTCTTGTTATCAGGCTGCCGGTGTGTAACTGTAGCTGGAGCACAGAAGTATGAAAAGCCCCCGCGGGCCGAGGATGCGGTTTCAGCAGAGCAGCAGAGCGTCCCGGCTCTTACCTGGCCCGCAAGTGTTGTCTGAACCCTGATGAGGACACTGTGAATGGAGCGTTCTGGTGTCGTACATGCACAGATTAGTGAGTGTGTGTGTGTTTTGATATGGGGCCGGCCTGAGGATTACATAGCTGGAGTCAAAGGTCCACATCTATGCTTCATTAAGCACTAGTTCACTAGCAAATACACACATTGGGTTGATGCAATTGCTGATAGCGACGGGAAATATGGCTTTTTGGGAAGCTTGTCTGCTGTTTAAAGACACGTGTGTGGTTGTTCAGGTATTATATGGGGGGGTTTAGGATTTTTTTTTAAAGGGGGAAATATGAGGGAATTTTAAACCTTTTCTTTTTTAATTTTGAATAAATGTTGTTTATTCCAAATTAAATGCAAGGGAATATTATTACGCAAGGGAATAGTCGCATCCTAAAATGTAAAAAGCATAGTTTCTTGTATAAAGAACAAGTTTATTCTGTTGAAAATGTATGTTATAAATGGGTCTGAAACATAATTTGAAAAATAAATTATATATTATTTGTTATTTTAATCCATTTTTTATTTGTTTATTTTAAGCAATTCAATTAATATTTACAAATATTATTTTAAATGTATAACTTTATTTTATCGTTTATTACAATTCTTTACATATTTTATCTATGGACTTCCATTTGTAATTCCCTGTTCTAAAATATTTAATAGACTGGAGACTTGTGGTTTGTGAGCGTAGTTTAAAAAATAGTAAATAACTGGAACAGGTCGTGTAAATTCATTGATCAGAAGGATCAATACGTTGATATAGACACCAAGTATTTATATAGAAACCGTGATATTTCTGAAGTCAGTTCAGGTGATATAAAAGAAAGAAATATTAGGGGAATTTATATTAATAACTTTATTCATATTTCTTTGCTAAAACTGTTTTTCTAAGATAAATATGCATAGTAAATAAATATCCTCAATAATATTAATGTATTCAAATTAAGAGTGAAGTCAGTAAACTCAATTTTGTAATCGTAATTTAATAAGATAATTATGCATTTTTCAAATTATGCCCTTAAATGTTTTTTTGGACTGCAGTCTAAAAAAAAAAAAAAAAAAAAAAAAAAAAAAA
>CAIGQV010019186.1:4639243-4654569 GCA_903798115.1 Danio jaintianensis | reverse complement strand
TTTTTAAGTTACACAAATTTTACCTTGATGTTTTAGGTCAGTTTAATTAATGTAGCCTAAATGACTTTTTCCAACTAAACAAACACTTTTTTTTAACAGTGCAATAAATGGGTTGTAACTACAGTAGTCAACATTTCAAGTGAATCAAACCCTTTCATCATTGTCCATGTGATGTGATGTAAACCAACAGAGCTTTAGGCATTTTAGTAATTTATCGATTTAGTGGTTAACAAACCATTTTTGCTTTGTTTGACATCGTGTGTAATTTTTGTCATCATTTAATCGCCCTTTACTTCTTTCAAACCTTTATTAGGTTATTTCTTCTGTTGAACACACACAAAACCTGTAACCATTAACTGCCATAGTTGTTATTTCCATAGAAGTCAGTAGTTACAGGCTTTCATCTTCTTTTGGTATCAACAGAAGAAAGAATATCATACAGATTTATAATCACTTGAGGGTGAGTAGCCTAAATAGTGCGTAAGTGTTCATTTTTGGGTGAACTGACCCTTTAACGGAATTGAGGATGATGTGGTGAGTTTTTAGACACAACTAAACGATAATCTACACAGAACTGTTACTTTAAAATGTTAGTTTTATAACCGTACACTAAGCTTGGCAAACAGCTCTGTCAAATATACATGGTTAGCCGTTTCCTCGTTTGATTGTCTCAGACCGTTTGTTTGTTGTTTCTTAGCGACATCTTGTGGTAAATCTTACAGCTTAAAGCCTTATATGGACACTCCGTTAAGTAGATAAATGCTCGTAAAATATTATGCTTAGCTCTTTCTAAAGGGGATACTAAACACTTAGAAATAAGGTCTGGTCAAGATCAGTCCATTTATTGGCATGAAAATGAACCAAAGTAACAGTAAATTAACCGACGTCGACTCCCTCGTGTGTATGCTAACTTTCAATGTTAATTTTGATATTTCTTTACCGTCTTCCCCCCCCATATTATTATTAACAAATAATATATGTGCTATGTAAACAAACTTACTCCACAAAACATCACTGAAATCACTCCATCCACTGCTGATATTTGCAAGTGTTGTCATGGTGTTTTCCCGCCAAAAATGTCACTTCGTGATGGAGGACGTCAATAACAATGTTTTTTTTGTTTGTTTGTTAAAATTAACAGAATTATTTAGAAATAACTAATATCACACCAGTAAACCAAATCTAAGTATTTTCATATAATAATAATAATGGATATTGGGCGACATGGTGGCTCGGTGGTTAGCACTGTCGCCTCACAGCAAGAAGGTCGCTGGTTTGAGTCCCGGCTGGGTCAGTTGTCATTTCTGTGTGGAGTTTGCATGTTCTCCCCGTGTCCAAAGACGTGCTATAGGTGAATTGAATAAACTAAATTGGCCGTATTAGTGTGTGTGAATGTGAGAGTGTATGGGTGTTTCCCAGTACTGGGTTGCGGCTGGAAGGGCATCCGCTGCGTAAAACAAATTCCGTAAAATTCCACTTTGGCGACCACTGATTAATAAAGGGACTAAGCCAAAGGAAAATGAATGAATGATTAGAAGAAAAAAAACAAACTAATAGCACACCAGTACACCAAATCTAAATATTTTCATATAATAATAGCTAGTTTAAACACTAGATCTATTATATCTATAGCCTACAATTGGTCCTGTTTAGTAATTTTCTAAAACTTGCTATGAGGACAAAATATTATAAACTTCACAATCTTTATATCACAAACTTGTGCTGTTTGTTGTCAAAATGGCAACAAAGGGGGGAAACTCTTAAAAGCTCAGTATTATATCAAACCATAACAGTTTGATTAAGGGCTATGCTATACTCCCAGTTTTAGAATTAAACCGAAAACACAAAAAATGTGCATTTGATAAACTAAATAATCTGCAAAGTGTGTGTCTTTCAAGCAACCTTATAGGTTAAAAATGTCATTTTCAAGTTGAACTCAAAAAGGGGTTCACAGGTGCATTGAAAAAAATATGATAAAAAGTCAAGACAATGTTTGTTTGTGTTACTCTGACATAATCAAGTTTCAGTTTCATTTTTTAAGTTACACAAATTTTACCTTGATGTTTTAGGTCAGTTTAATCAATGTAGCCTAAATGACTTTTTCCAACTAAACAAACACTTTTTTTAACAGTGCAATAAATGGGTTGTAACTACAGTAGTCAACATTTCAAGTGAATCAAACCCTTTCATCAAAGTTGTCCTAATACTATTTAACAACACCCATTCTTGTCTTAGTACAGTTTTGAAAAACGTTTTTGATCCACTTTAAATGTTGACTACTGTATATTGCATAAGTCAGTTAACACAAAAATACCTTTAAAAGATAAATATCAAACATAAAAACGAAAAATCTGCCGTTTGGACTGGTTGTGAAGACCCCAGAGGGTAAGGAAAATTATTATAAGATTGTGGCGCAAACACAGAACACATTTGTACAAGTCTCAAATATTTTATTTCGCATTTCCATGAATGACATTTCAATGGTTCTCACAGCATATGACGCAGCATGCAGAGAAATGAAAGAAAGAAACAAAACGTTAAACCTAAAAGCGAAACGTTTTCATTCGCTTGTATGCTTCCTTTGTCCAAAAACCCACCAACAGTTATACTGACGGCTGTCTGACCCTCCCAGCTAAAGAAATACAAAACAGAACCGAGAGGAGCATTAATAAACACAATCTGTACAAAACAATTCAGCCAAACCATGAACGGAACAGGAGAAAAAGAAAATATATTTTTAAGAGGACAGGGAAAAACTCAAATTAAGTTTCGCTGGGAGTGACGGACACCAGTCCAGAATAACTCAGAATAGCTTTAAAATCATTTCCATATTTAAACAATTACCAAAAGTTTGGCAACGTCCATATATTTATATGCAACTGTCATTCAGATTATATCTCAATAGTACGATTCATATGTAAACAAGAGATCTTTTTGAACAATCGAATCCCACCTTTGAAATGATGAAGGAAAAAATACCAACCGATGGTCAGTCAGATCTGTTTCGCCGTTTCTTCTCAGGTAAAAGGATGCGAACCAACGCGATTAAAGCTTAGAAAAAAAACGAGCCCACAAAACACATAATCAGTCCTTCAGTCCCCAATACACAAATATGAGCTACTAAGATCTTTACAATGCTGCCTGCAGTCAATTTGGAAAAAATCTAACTGTAAATGTCCACAAAAGGTGTTAATCTGGATTCTGGATCGTCATGTAACTACATTGTTAAGAGGTAAATTCATCGTTTACGGTGTTAAAATGTTAATAAATCCAAAATAAACACACAAACAAGTTCAGAAAGTTTATCGATGGCACTTTTTCCATCTTACATTAACTTTGTGGTGTGATCTGATCCCTCCCTGCCCAAGCCCCTGTGCAAAAAAACAAAAACAATTATTAAAAGTAAACCATACGCATATATGTGCACAACTTCAAATATATTTGCTTTGTACCCTAGTCTACGGTATATTTGAAAGCAAGACGGCAGGTGAACTCCCTGACAATATTAACACAGCACACATTTTTGTTTTGTTTTTCACATACATACACACACACACACATTCTCAGTAGAAAATCTGAATTGGATTTGCGATATATTGAGCCAAAAACAGTTAGGAGATGATGAATTAGCTAATAAACTCTCCCCGTGACAGACAGCGATTTCAATATGCAGCTCTTGTTAAATCCTCACGTTTGGGTTTCGATTGGCACTTCATGCTTGAAGCGTGTTGCACTGAAATCAAGTCACACACACACATACATATACATATATATATATATATATATATATATATATGCACATATATATACATATATATATATATATAGTATATAATATCGCTCACATAAACATATTCCCTGTAGACCTAGATCATCTTTTAAAAAAAGACAGGACCAAAATAAATACAATAAAGTTCCCCCCTTTCGAAAGAAAATACACATACACACACTCCTCTTTTCCTTCTCCACCAGACTGAAAATGTTGGGTAGTTGACAGAGAAAACGTTCCTCTGACTGTCCGTTAATACCCGAGAATGTGGACAGAAGAATCTCATGCTCTTTAACACTTAGGATGGCAGGCGTCACGAGGCTCAGGGAGAACAGACGGGCAAACCGAGGCATCATTCAGAGAAATACTTTCATTGAAAGAGAGAAAGACGTAAAAAAAATAGAGCGAGAGAGTTAGTGGATATCTGGAGCTGAATCTCAGAAATGGAGAAGTGAAAAAGAGGGTGTTCAGTGAAGGGCCTGTTTGGTCTCTTCACACGTCCACCACCATCTTTTTGTGAATGTCTAAACCGCCAACCACCTGCGGAAGAAAAGAGTGAAGAGTCAAAAAATAGAAAAGAAATGTGCAATATTCAATCTTGTTAAGTCGTGATGTATGAAATTCTGTTTCCGGGTCCAAGCCGCCACTCATTTGAATTGAGAAAATACTCGTTTGTCACCACTTTCAGTGCTTCCCACATAGACTTTACTTTGGCGGGCCGCCCAGGTATATAGACGGCCGCCCAAGTATATTTAGTGACATTTATTTTTTTATTATTATCATCCTTTTAACATTATATAATTAATACTTTGATCTAAACGACTCAGATAAACTTTTCTATTTACTCAGAGAGGACTAAATTACATCTAAACTGGCTGCAAAATATATGTACACCATTAGAAATGGGTTAATTAACTCACTTGCCTTATTTAAATAATCTACACTTTTTATTCTTGTAATTATTATTATTATTTTTTAGAGATTTTTATTTCATAGATGTTTTTATTCCTTTGTCATTTATTTCTCATTTGCTGTATATTTTTTTATTTGATGATGTTGATATTTGACATATTTTATACATCTCTAACATGCTTTGGCGATACTGTACAAAATGTCAGCAGCAGATTTGACCTGTCAGTGGGTGCTCATGGCTCCTGAATAGAATAAAAGTAAAACAAATAGTGGATTTCTTTTTTTATTTCAACAGTCTTTAAAAAAAACCTTCCACCCACTGAAAAGAAACAGTGTATAATAAATAAAAATATTGTTTAAAAAAAAAAAAAAATTTGTCGCATGTAGGTAACCATGTGCTGTGGGTAAAAGGTGTGTACCACCGCAAGTATATTTCAAACTTGTGGGAAGCACTGAATTTTTAGTCCTATCACACATTAAAGTGAATTTGACATAAAATCATGGTGTACACAACAGTTTCTGGACTTGCTGCATCACAAACGCCAATATTTTAACAATTAATAAAAAATGTATCACTTTCTGGCCATCAGCTATTAGGCATGGATATATATATATTGCGATCGTGATTTTCGAAAGTATTACATCGCTTTGTAAACGTTTATTATTACCATTTGTTGAGTCTCCCCATACAGTTTGATATAGCACTTTGACCCGGAAGCTACTTTGCGTGACGTCACATTTAACAAGCGGATAGCTGATTTGTATTTGCATCGTGTAAAACTTGCTGCATTCTAATTAAAGCAACTTTACCAAAACTAAAAACAGAAAAAACAATAAGTCACTAGATACCTATAGGGAGAAGAGAATTGCGGAAAAACATCTAACTGCAAATAGTATTTTTTTATTATTATTTACTGAAATGACACAGTGGAATGAACCGCCAACTATTCCAGCATATGTTTTACGTGGCGGATGCCCTTCCAGTTGCAACCCAGTACTGGGAAACACCCATACACTCTCGTATTCACACATACACTACGGGCAATGTAGTTCATCCAATTCACCTATAGCGCATGTGTTTGGACTGTAGGGGAAACCGGAGCACCCGGAGGAAACCCACGCCAACCCAGGGAGAACATGCAAACTCCACAAAGGAATGCCAACTGGCCCAGCCGGGACTCAAACCAGCGACTTTCTTGCTGTGAGGCAACAGTGCTAACCACTAAGCGACCATGCCGCCCTATATATATATTTTAATAACAATAATAATTTTAATTTACATGATAATGATAATTAATTATTTTATATACCAGCAGTGAGAGAGTTAGTTTAGAGCAGGGGTCACCAAACTCAGTCCTGGAGGGCCGGTGTCCCTGCAGGGTTTAGCTCCAACTTGCCTCAACACACCTGCCTGGAAGTTTCTAGTATACCTAGTAAGAGCTTGATTAGCGGCTTCAGGTGTGTTTGATTAGGGTTGGAGCTAAAATCTGCAGGACACCGGCCCTCCAGGACCGAGTTTGATGACCCCTGGTTTAGAGTTTAAAGCTTATCAATGGCTATTTTAATGCTTTAGAAATAACACATTTCCATAATAAAGACTACAACAAGGAAGTTCTCAGAAGGTAACATTATTCATAAATTTTTAAAGCTAAATGAAGGTGTAGGTTATACAGCGTGTCGTTAAATGCAGAGCTCCTCTACTCCTCTACTAGTTCTGAAAGAGATCAAGCCTCAAGCAGGTATGAAAAAGTAACGCAAAAGTAACTGAATATTAACTGAAAATTAACGTAAAGCATTACTTTCCATAAAAAGTAACTAAGTAACGCAACTAGTTACTTTTTTGGGGAGTAACTCGATATTGTAATGCATTACTTTCAAAAGTAACTTTCCCCAACACTCGCTGGCGCATGTTTCATTTTCACACATGTAGAGATGGAGTGTATATATATATATTACAAACTACTCCAAGACACTGAAAATGCAGTTGCCTAAAGCTGCTGAAGTTAAAATTCACAGTGAAACAAGCAGATGCATTCTTTGAGATGTGTTAAATGAGTTCAACAATATTGCATTCTCATGCACTGAGAATAGCCACCTAACTAATTTGCATATACTTGTCAACAGTGATTTTTACTGACATTTGGCACCTGGAGTGTTTATTTTACACCCTGATTTTAATGCATGACTGGTTCAAATGAGTGTGTGATGAAAGCAGAAAGTGTCACATGTTTGTTGCGACTGAAATGAGACTCACAGCACAGAACTCCTCGAAGGATATCCTGCCATCCCCGTCCTTGTCTGCGTTGATGATGGTTTTGTCGACGATCTGCTGTAGTTGAGTGTCCTTCAGGTTATTCCCTACCATCATCTTCAGCACCTGGAACAGCTCACCATTGGAGATGTAGCCATCCTTGTCCATGTCGTAAATCCTGAAAGCAACTGCAAAAACAAGTGAGGAAAAAACATAGAAGTCATTCTGATTGTTCATATAGGACTGTACCAAATTGAATTTGTCACATCAATTCTATTGAGATTTTAGTCTTAAAGGAACACTCCACTTTAAATATCTCCACCCTAGAGTTAAACAGCTGAGTTTAACCACTTTTGAATCTATTCAGCCAATCTCCGGGTCTAGCGAGAGCACATTTAGCTTAGCTTAGCATAGATAATGGAGTCGGATTAGACCATTAGCATCTCTCTCAAAAAAAAACCCAACAGTTTAGACAATTTTTCATGTACTAAGATTGACGGAAAATGAAAAGTACTATATAAAAATGCTATTTTCTGCAGCATGTGCAATGATACTACGTAGCATCTCAAAAAAAGTCTCTAACCAAGTAACAGAGCTATGTAATATTGCGCTATATCACAGGTGTCAAATCCAGATCCTGGAGAGCCACAGCTCTGCACAGTTTAGTTTCAACCCTAATTAAACACACCTGATCAAACTAATTAAGTCCTTCAGGCTTGTTTGAAACCTACAGGTAAGTATGTTGAAGCAGGGTTGGAACTAAACTGTGCAGATCTGCGGCCCTCCAGGAACTAAATTTGACACCTGTGCGCTATATCAACAAGTAATATAAAGTCCCTTGATGTTTACGCCAGAATAAGAGTATAGTTTCTATAGCCATATCAGGCTAGAAAATAGCAACTTGTCATTTTCGGTCGGACTGTAAGTAATACGATATGAAAATGCAACTTATTAGAAACTAAACATTTTCCAAATCATATTTTAGACCCATGTAGAACAGTAGAAAGTAGATCTTCATGTAAGAAACCAAATGGATGCATTTTACGCTATTGAGGTCCCTCATGCGGGATGATCATATCTGGGGGTACATAGCTTATAAAACACTAAAAGCCCTCAAGCATACCTGTCAACCATCCCATTTTCCCCAGGATTCTCCATATTTTTAATCTTTCTATAAAAGGTGGCAGTAACATCAACACAACCAATCTCAAATGTGATATAATTGTGCTCCATAATGATAAAGAAATGCTGTTCTCCAAACACGTCCCTTTGTTTTATTTTAAACTCATTTTGGCTTAAATGAGCATAAACAGTTATGAAAGTAATCGAATGCGTTCATTTTAGATCTGTGCATTCTTAAAGTGACACCTCTCTTATTTAATGTTAAAGGTCCCATGAAATAAAAATAGTTTTTAGATGTTAGTATCAGTATTGTTAGTTTTTAAGATATCTATAATTTAGTGTGCTCAAAAACTGATAAAATTCGCGTTTAGAAGATATAAAACTGATATAAACATGTAAAGCGTGTAGTTTGTCACTTCCGCCTAAATGGATCAATGGTTTTATTCACGTCAACTCATACTACAGTTTCTCATCAAATCATGACTAATCAAATGCTCTCTAGTATCTGACACGCCCCGCCCCCTTCAAGACGCTTCTCATTTGCTTTTCATTTGATGCACTTGAGCTCAACCTCTCTCACTGTTAGAGAGCTGATGAAACAAAATGCTAACATTGAATAAAAATGCACATTAAAAGCACTTCACGGGACCTTTAATCAAACAAAAAATCTAAATGAAAGATTAATTTGCTGTGCTTCGCTGAATAACTATAGTAACTTTAATCAATATTTAAACTATACAGTTAATACAAAGTGAATAAGATCTGATAACTTGATTTCATTTCTGCATATTAGATCATTAAATAATTTTATTAGGCTAAACCTTGCAATTTTTCCCCGTATTTTTACATCCCAATGTTGACAGGTATACACTGAACCAGAGAACAGAGTAAAGTGGAGAGACGGAAGACTAAGAGACTCACAGCGGAGCTTCTGCTCCTTGTCGCCCTTCACACTGAACTGAGAAACGCCTTCAATGAACTCTGCAGGAGGAAAAAAAAAAAAAAAAGACAGAAACCATTTACACACATGCTGAAGCACAAAGCATCACTGAATATGTACAATAAGTTTAACTGGGTTAAAAAATGCACATTTAATATTACATTTCTTAAAGGAAATAACGATTCTTTTAATTCCACAAAGGAACAGCTTTAGGCTTTGGTTTATCCGAACAAAAATAGCATACAATGGATATAATTTGCTTTGAAAAGCAAAATTTGAGGTAACATTGTATACATTTAATTTGTTGTTTTTATTGACATGCAGTAAATCTATGTCTTCTTAAAAGGCCTTAAAAAGAGCTTATATATGACCTAAAATTACTCATAATATGTGTGCAGTAGTATCTAATTAATAGTACATATTTAAAAATAAATACTAGTACGTATTTATTAAATATTTGTATTTATTTATTAGATGCTCGTATATTTTAGACTGTTACTAGTATTTATTCATTACTGTCTAATAAGTCCTGGTATCTAATAAATAGTAGCAATAATAAATAAAAACTAGTATCAAATCAGTAGGTACATGCATCAAATAAATAAGTACTAGTATTTAATAGAAAAGATTGTATTTATACATTTATTTACTTGGCTTTATTTACAGGGTTTCTGCAAGTTTCATAAAGTCAAATTTAAGACTTTTTAAGACCATTATCAATGAAATGTAAGACTTATACGGGGATAAACACTATAAGGATTTTTTTCTAATAGAAAAGGAAAAGATTTTTACTATCCTTATCAAAGAAATTCTAATTTACTTATTTCTTAGTCACATATTTTAAATAATGTATCCAAACAAGCAAACTCTGGTTTCATAGATGCACTTTTTTCAACATAACATTTCTTTAAAAACAAAAAAAAGCTTAATATATGCACAGCTGTCTCTCCAGGTCAGTGTCTTCACCACAAATAAATAGAGAACTTTTAAACGAATGTTACTATAAGGATGATAATTAAACTATATTAGTAAATAGAGTTAAAAATGTAATTATTGGTTAAAAGTTCTACTGAGATGGATTGCTGGTGATTGGATGATTTCGGGCCTGAATGAGTAGCTTTTCATAAACATAGGGAAAATAAGACCTGTTAAAAATGATTAAAGACACAATATTTTGGTGAATTTAAGACTTTTTAAGGCCTAAAATTTAGTTTTAGAAATTTAAGATGCTGCGGACACCCTGATTTAAAGAAAATATACTAGTATCTAAAGAAAAATAAAATCACCCTGATTTAATGGAAAATATACTAATATCTAAAGAAAAATAATAGCATGAAAAAAATACCAGTTTGTTTTATAGATGAAATGTTAAAAGGGTTTGTCATCATTCAGTTTGTCAGGGGAATGAATGAATAAATAAATAAATGCGTGTGTGTTATCAAATGCTTATGGTGTCATTTGACCAGTCAAAATTCATAAAAGTGCTAATTTTGAAGATTATCAGATAAAATCTATCAGAATCACACACATTAATTGGCAGACAGACTTTATTTTCCACAAAAATCCAAACCCTACTGTGCTTCTTTTCCTCATCAAGCCAGGATAATGCTAACTTTTGGGTCAGTCAACAAAAATACACCTTCACAGCAGAGCTCTATTTGAGCAAAAACATCTCTATCATGACACTAAATGACCCATGTTTAAATGAGTAAACAGAAAAAACCTTTAAAGTCGACTTCTCCGTTTCCGTCTGTGTCGAATATGTCGATGACTCGCTGCACCAGTGGGTTCTGCTGCAGTTCGGGCAGAGACATGAACTCCTCCACGCTGAGAGAGCCCGAGTTATCCAGGTCGAGTTTCTTAAACCGCTTTCCTAGTCTTTTAATCTCATCAGCGTCAACTGAAATAGAGAGACAGAGATGGAGAAAAGCGTGAAAAAAAACATTGTTTTAATAGCCTGAACAAAAGCACAAAACAAACTAAACAAGTAAACATACTTCGCTCATTCTCTTCACTATCAACTGATCTTCAAAAATGTCAACCTAAAGCAGTTATGAGGACTGCACGGGTCTCAAAATACACACATAACAAGCCAATACTGCATATCCGAGGCTCTCTCCATACACTACCATCCATCTTGGCTCCCTAAAAAAACCCAGTCAGAATAGCTCTTACCCAGTTTCTCCAGTCTGGCAGTCATGGTCATCTCTCAGAGGACTGCTGTTCTGCTAGTGCTCAGTGTTGTGCTGTGTGGACCGCTAAACGGCCTAATCTCATTCACAAAGCCACGTGGTGCACACCTCCTGGAGATTGTTTGCTGTTAGCGCTGTGTGGTTAATCGAATTAAACAGGGGAATCACAAAGTGACTGAGAGTGGCGCTTCTCAACCTTTGTGGCTCATTTAAAGGAACACTACAGTTTTTTGGGGAAAAAAAGTCCTCTAGTGTCCTCTACTGTTTATTGGATCCATTCAGTCAATCTGAAAGGAGCACTTTTAGCTTAGCTTAGCATAAAGCATTGAATCAGATTAGACCATTAGCATCTCACTAAGCATAATATGAAAATTTATATTATGCAGCGCCTGAAAATAGTTTTCAGACAGGTAACTACATAACAGTGCTGCGTAAAATCATTGTGCCTGCTGCATCCATGGTAAAGCATCAAAGTTCCTTGATTATTATGCCAAAATAAGAGTATATTTCCGAGCCACATCAACCTACACCATTGCAATTTCCCATTTTCCACCGATCTTCGTACACAATGTAACTTCTGAAGAGTCAAGCTTAAAATAGAAAATTTATCTAAAATATTTTGGAATTTTTGAGTGAGATGCTAACGGTCTAATCCAATTCAATGATTTATGCTAAGCTATGCTAAAAGTGCTCCCACCAGACTTAGAGATCGGCTGAATGGGTTAAAAAAAATGTTAATAGAGAGCTCAAGGTTGCTTAGCAACACCAGACCACCCAAGTGCTTTAAAAGGTGAAAGTAGTTTCATTAACAATTATTAACGATCATCAATTTATTTATTGTTTCTAATCTTTTTCTTTTTTTTATCTAGTTAACATTCTATGCTAAGATTTTACATACAAAATACTTCTAAATCATTTACTAGTCTGTCAATGATAATTTCACCAATAACAATAATACTCATTAGGAATTTTAATAATAATAATAATAATAATTCCTTACATTTATATAGCGCTTTTCTATACACTCAAAGCGCTTTACACATTGGGGGAATCTCCTCATCCACCACCAGTGTGCAGCATCCACCTGGATGACGCGGCGGCAGCCATATTGCGCCAATAATACTCATTAGGAATTTTAATAATGTATTATTATTATATATATTAATGGAAGTGACCTAACATGAGCTAAGAATGAAGATCCTTATGCTTATTACTTTAATAAAGCGTAATAAATACCTGCATACTAATTTGAACTTATTTTTTTTAAATTCCAAGCTTTAAATTCAAGCCATTTTAAACATATAATTTTAATAATTTAAAGTTAAATAACCATATAACACTCTAGATAAGTAATGAGTAGTATATGCATAGGGGGAAAAACTAGAGCAAAAGTGAAAATCTGGGTCTCAAGAATTAAGAGGACAGTAATATTTAGTTACTAATATTATAATAATAATATAATAACATAATATTAAATAATAATATTAAAGCTGACTTGATCTCAAAATAGCTGCATATATGAAAAAAAGAAGCCTGAGAGCAAGTCACAACTAACGCAGATTTTTCTCTCTCTCTCACACACACACACACATGCACGCACGCACGCACCTCGTTACTGTTGAGCTGCTGCTGTTGAGTACTACCAATTAGATACGAGAGAAGTAAAGAGACGTATGCTGATTTACTTTGTGCTATATTCAGTTTGTGGGCACTTCCCAGATTAACCTAAAGCAGATGATGCAACCGCTTATTCTTCATATCTAATAATATGCCACGGATTAACCCTGATACAGTTAGCGAGTGCCAATGTGTGTCACTGAACCAGGCGACTGTTTTACACCACCATGCAGCTCTCATAGCAGTAATGAATGCAGGTTTGCATAACCTAAAGTTACATTCAAAGCTATAAAAGAATGAAAATGTTCACTATTTGGCGTCAGAATCAGCTGTTGCATCACTGAGCCACAGCATTTAAACGATGTTGAGAGGAGAACATATTTATAGATCAGTCGGGTTGATCTGTAATGGCTCTCTGAAAGACCCTTAGCAACAGCCTGAGGGAAAGCAGCGGTGCACATGCTCATTAGTCACAGAAATGTGTCAATTTATGCAATTCCACTTGTGCGGCTGATTTTTTGGGGGGTTTAATTACTGGTACAACTGATAGATTATGAGTTCAATTTAATCCAGGGTTCCCATTCTAAGCCAAATGTCAAATTTCCTGACTAAAAAGCTGAATTTCCATGACCTATAATGAAGGCAAAAGACGTCCATCCAGAATTTTGTGATTCTGTGATAGGGTTGCACAATATATAGTTTCACCATGGATATCGCAATGTAAGCATTTGAAGTAGACAGGATCTGAAATGTGGAGTCAGGATTATAGTCTAGTAAATGTAGAAAAAAAGGCGATTTGTTGTTACACTTTGCAGTAACCAATCAAAAATGTACAAAAAATTTGATCATTTGCATATATATTTTTAAGGTCTGTGACTGTGTAAGCAATCCAAACCGGTTTTAAACATTAGGGCACAACAATTTATTTACACTCACCAGCCACTTTATTAGGTACACCTGTCCAACTGCTCCTTAATGGAAATTTCTAATCAGCCAATCACATGGCAGCAACTCAATGCATTTAGGCATGTAGACATGGTCAAGACGATCTGCTGCAGTTCAAACCGAGCATCAGAATGGGGAAGAAAGGTGATGGTTGTTGGTGCCAGACGGGCTGGCAGTATTTCAGAACCTGCTGATCTACTGGGATTTTCACGCACAACCATCTCTAGGGTTTACAGAGAATGATTCAAAAAAAGAGAAAATCTCCAGTGAGCGGCAGTTCTGTGGGCGCAAATGCCTTTTTGATCCCATAGGTCAAAGAAGAATGGCTAGACTGGTTTGAGCTGATAGAAAGGCAACAGTAACTCAAATAACCACTCGTTACAACCGAGGTATGCAGAAGAGCATCTCTGAACACACAACACATCAAACCTTGAGGCGGATGGGCTACAGCAGCAGAAGACCACACCGGATGCCACTCCTGTCAGCTAAGAACAGGAAACTGAGGCTACAATTCGCACAGGTTCACCAAAATTGGACAATAGAAGATTGGAAAAAAACTGGAATAGAGCACCTTTGGGATGTGGTGGAACGGGAGATTCGCATCATGGATGTGCAGCCGACAAATCTGCAGCAACTGCGTGATGCTATCATGTCAATATGGGCCAAAATCTCTGAGGAATATTTCCAGTACCTTGTTGAATCTACACCATGAAGGATTAAGGCAGTTCGGAAGGCAAAAGGGGTTACAACACGGTACTAGTAAGGTGTACCTAATAAAGTGGCCGGTGAGTGTAGTTTGTAACTTAAAGAAAGATTAATGAAGTCTATACAGTGTTATTTTACATTTGATAATTCAATTTATGTAGCTGAATACTTCTAGACATTACAATTTCTTTCCAATTAGAGCCATTCAAGTTATCTGGGGAAATTGTACTCAATATCGCAATGTATCGAAGCAAAGTAAAATATCGCAATGTCAGTTTTATCCAATATCGTGCATTTTTTAAATCAATTTTATTATATTACATATAAACAAGGCTACGTTCTTTTATCGACCACTAAAATTGTACATTTTAACAAGATTTTTCTAATGTTATTGTTTAAGAGATTTGAACAGTTTTGTTTGTTTTGTTGAGTCATTCACGTATTAAATATGATTTACTAGGCTTTATGGTTAAGAGGTAAAACATTTCTGTTTCTCTCAATGGTTCCTTTATATAAATTAAGACTATGACACGTAAATTTGTGTATATTTCCACAGCAAAACAACAAGAAATGCCACCAATTTTTAGAAATGTCGCTTCAAAAATCTGTCATTTTAGGCTGCAATAATCAAAGATTTTAAGCAAAAATTGCAAAATCCAAGAGAGACAGAAAGTATTTTACCATGTGACTGCATTTAATTGCTGGTGGATAATTTAGAAAGGAATAAAATAGCAAAGAGAAAATAGCCAAACCATAACAATAGGCAAAACACATAAAACAACATGAAAAAAAAAATAACAGTATAGAAAACAAAAACATTTTGCTGAATGAAAATCAAATTTAAAATGACAAATTCCCTGATTTTGGACAAAA
>CAIGQV010019186.1:4625514-4638843 GCA_903798115.1 Danio jaintianensis | reverse complement strand
TTCCTTAGTATTTGTTTATCCTACTATGGAAGTCGATGGTTACAGGTATCAGTTTTCTTCTAAATATCTTTGGTTTTCAACAAAATAAAAAAAATAAAAAATTTAAATTAATAAAATAAAAAGCTATCTTCAAAGTCCAATTCAAATCAAAGTCAGCTTTATTGTCAATTCAACCTCATGTACAGGACATACAGAGAATCGAAATTGCGTTACTCTCAGACCCTATAGGTGCCTAACATATAATATTAATACAAAAAGTAGAATAAAAAAAGAAAAAAATTACACATATAATATAATCTAAAAATATAAGTAAAAAATAAACATTTGTAAACAACACAATTACACTTAAGGGCACATGGCAAGGAGTGCAAACCTTATTATCCCTAGCTTGAGTATATGACGAGTATATTTTCTTTTTTGGGTGAACTATCCCTTTAAATGTGTTATAAAAACACTATTTACTATGCCTAAAACAGAGAGCCACAAACCACATAAAAAATAAACTATTAAAACAGGATCAACACCTCATGTTTTTCTGCTCACCCCCACCAACTCTAAAAATAAACCGGCTCTTCCTGCAGCCCCGAGACTAACCTTTACCAGCTGAAGACATTTATAGCCCTCACTTTCACAGAGGCACCCTTACGCCACCCTGTCTGGTCTGGTCACATTAGCGCTGGCCTTCCTCCAAACCTGGAGAGCCCCACTGATCCAAGGGATGCCCTCTTACTCGTGTCTCAAGACCCAGATGCCTCCAGCATGCACGGGTGTTTATAGCACCAAAATGGACTGACAGCTTATTCTATACACCCAAGACCTGCTAACGTACTTAATCACAATGCATGTGTGTGTTTATGTGCAGGAGTTAATGCTACCATAAAAACAGAATGCCGTGCAATAAAGTTTAAAGGTCCCATGGTTTTGCTTCATTTGTTTATTGCCACATTAGCAACTTAAGGCTATTTCATGGCGAGATCAATATAGATATACATTTAAAACATTAGATATGATTTTTCAGTTCTATATATGCTAAAAATGTTCCCAGAAGTGCTTTAAAATGCACAGCTTTCAATGTGCGTTCAATGTGTGGTGTAATTTCAACTGCAGATTTCACAGATTTTTAGCCCATTGAGTCTATTTATTTACTTGTGTAAATGTGTGAATGTTATATTTATTCAGTTTTTTAATTAATTTCAGTACTATTATTGACTAATATGAAAATGTTCATAAGATTTATTTACAATACAGTTTGTAAAGTAATATTTTCTGTCTTTTAGTAGTTATATTATATGAGAGACTTCTTTTGTTTACCAATTAAGTGGATCTTATTGGATTTGCAATGTAAACATTAAATAAAAGTTTTTTTCTTATATTAAGTTTTTAGTTATGATACGGGCAAAATCCTTCTGCATAAATCCGCAGATTTTTTTACTAAATTCTTAGCATAAATAGCAAAAAATGTCCGCAGATCTGTTTGGCCCTAGTGATAGGTGCATCTGGAATATGCGAACGCGTTGCACCACTTTAACGTTCCATTAAAGGAACTTTGTTTGAGCGAGATGCTAACGGTCTAATCCGAATCAATGATCTATGCTAAGCTAAAAGTGCTCCTGCAAGACCCAGAGATGGGCTGAATTGATTCAATAATAGTAAAACTCAACAGGGAACTTAAAATGAGAGTATTTCCAAACCAAAAAATGGAGTGCTGTGTTAACAGTGCAATCTCTGAATAATCCATTGTCAATTTCTTTCTTGTAGCATAGAAACAATATGGTAAGCTGACAATGTTGCAGCCCATTCCAGCACTGCCCAGAGGCCCTTCAAGATGGCCACCATGTGGACTGACTTGCCTTAAAGAAATTTTGAGCTAGCCTAGCATACTATGCATCAGATGAGCTCTGGACATGTTCCAGACCTCATCATATGCTGCATAATCCTTAGATCAATAATTACGTAATCACCATGTTCTACATTGTTGATGTTAAAGTCATGTTTATTATTGCTAAATCAAATCCAGACATGGTGTCTAAGGGTGTATTCACAGAAGAAAAAAAAAATCATAAAAGCCTTTTTCTATGTGCTTTCTATCATATCTCTCATATATGCAGCTCTGCACAGGAAGTTTGCCCAGAGGAGAAATGGTCATGCCCAACTGAGCCTGGTTTCTCTCTAGGTTTTTTTTTCCTTCACTTTCGTCAATTTGTGAAGTTTGTTCCTTGCCACTGTCTTGCTTGGTTTGGGACTTGTGGAGCTGCGCATCGATGGATTTGCTCTTCAGTGTTTGGACTTTCAGCAGTGAAAATTAAACCACACTGAACTGAACTAAACTGAACTTAAACTCAATTTTCAATTCAATCTCAAATTTTTTCAATTTACTAGAACTTCTATGTTAAGCTGCTTTGACACAATCTACATTGTAAAAGCGCTATATAAATAAACATGAATTGAATATCTTTAGGTCTTCAAAATAGCGTAATACCAAGCAAAAAACTTGAACCAAGACTAAATGTTAAAAGACCAAAAGACCCAACAGAATTTAACTACTACTGCGAACGACCCAAAAAACACTGTTACAAACCTAATACTCAAGTAAAATTATTTCTATAAGAAATCTACATGCATAAACTATAAAACTAGATTTGCCCAATTTACCAAAATAAAACATATGATAGATTAAACAGTGACTAAAAGACTAAAAACTACAAATACACAAGAAAACGTATTAAAGCTTTCAAATTAAAGTAAAAAAGCAAACAATTATGTACAAAATACAACTCTGGTTTTAACACTATTATAAACTATTTTAAAGACATTTATTGTTATACAAGTTTTAGCTTGACTCACTAACGCTTTAGTCCATTGGTGGAATTAAGAAAACCAAAAACTATTTGATTTACACTACCTGACAAAAGTCTTGTCGCCTATCCAAGTTTTAGGAACAACAAATTATAACTTGACTTCTAGTTGATCATTTGGTATCAGAAGTGGCTTAGAAGTGGCCTCTATATTACGCTTATTTTACCAAAATAAAATATGATCATGCCTTGATTTTTAATTATTTAATTAGGACAGTAAGGTCTGTCTTTGCTGAGACAAAAGTCTTCTTGCAGGACTCCCTGAGTCCATCAACATTTTTTGGATTCATCTTCACTGCCTCCTCCATCTTACCCCAGACGTGCTCAATAATGTTCATGTCTGGTGACTGGGATGGCCAATCCTGGAGCACTTTGACCTTCTGTGCTTTCAGGAACTTTGATGTGGAGGCTGAAGTATGAGAAGGAGCGCTATCCTGCTGAAGAATTTGCCCTCTCCTTTGGTTTGTAATGTAATGGGCAGCACAAATGTCTTGATACCTCAGGCTGCTGATGTTGCCATTAAACTCTGCAGATCTCTCGCACGCCCCCATACTGAATGTAACCCCAAACCATGATTTTTCCTTCCTCAAACCTGACTGATTTCTGTGAGAATCTTGGGTTCATGCGGGTTCCAATAAGTCTTCTGCAGTATTTGTGATGACTGGGATGCAGTTCAACAGATAGAAAAATCTACCTTCTGCCTCTTTTCCAAATGATAAAGTTATTATTTGTTGCTCTTACAACTGGGATCAATGACTAGACTTTTGTCAGGTAGTGTATGATAAGAAAACAGTCTAATATACTTACAGTGTGAGCACATCTCCAAGGGATAACTCGCCTCATTTCCCTGTAGAAAGAAAACAAGAGTCTGAATCAGCATGACCATGCACTTAAAATGTCACTTATCAATCCTACATTTACTGTAAAGCTGGTCAGAAATTGCCAACAAATGTTTAATGATCAATGTCTCGAACTCAAATACCTCACCCAAGCACAATAAGTCAGATAAGTCTGATGAAGTCAGATTTATTAGCCTTAAAATTATTTAATATTGACCTTAAAATTACTTTTTTTTTTATTAAAACTGCTTTCATTACAGTCAAACTAAACGAAATAAGACTTTCTCAAGAAAAAAAAAATACTATAGGAGATACATTAAACATCACTTCAGAAATATTTGAAAAAGAATACAAAGTTCACAGGAGGGCTACTAATTTTGACTTTGACTGTATATAAAATAAGCTACTGTTTAGTCTAATGAAACAAGATTTTGTTTGTCCTCTCTACATGCTATAGCTGTCAACAGAGTCACAAGGTGAAAGGCTCCTCAGAGTCACCACTATGGCACTTAACGTGTTTTCGTTAAGTAGCTAATCAGATTTGAAGAGCCAGTTTACCTGCGGCTACAGGGCACTAAGAGCAGAATTTAAAACTAGATTGTGTTTTATTGTAAATGTAAACAGACACCACAGACACTAGAATCAATTAGCACATTACCAAGCATACTAAAAGGGAAACCACAGCATCCTATATTAATGACTCGATTGATTTTACTCATACCGACATCAATATCTAGAGCAAATGATGGCTGAATTGTCAATATTTATACTGTGGTCCAACTATTCAAAAATCTGCTCCAAATGTTTTTGAAAGTAGTCTCCATTGCTCACCAAAAGAGCATTTATTTAATAAAAAATACAGCAGTAGTGAAATATAATAATTATTATTATTATTATTTCAACATTATACTGGACACCAAACCCAGAGCACCACGTCACTAGCTTTAGTTTACTAAGGGGATGTTTTTCCCTTCCAGCGAACTTTCCACTTGAGTTGAATTATATGAAACTGCGCAAAAGAAGCAATCACGCAAATTTTGTGCAATTGCTGCAAACTCATCACCAGGGGTGTGAAATGTATGAACTGTACCTTTAGAATGACCCGGGGTCAATTATTTCAAGTGTGAAATGTCCTTGATACAATCCAGGCACTTCTTTGTTAGAAATTAGTGTAGAAATGCAAACTGCAATCAGCCAGTTTAGAAATCAGGCCAGCCTATCATCATCACCACCCTCTTTCAGCACACTGGGACATGCAGAAATAGCAGGAGACGGAGAAAAGAGGAGAATTTACCATGATAGATAGATGGAAGTTGAGAAGGAGAGGAAGAAAAGACCCAATAAAGAGACGCAAATGAGGACAGCAGTGCTAAAGTCATTCGATCTATTATTAAAGCACATCTGCCCTCGAAAAATGTCAAAATATTGACATTATTCAAATGGGTATACTATCATTCCAAAGTTTGGGGTAAAAATGAGTTTCACAAAAATATTTATGATTTTTTAAAAATATTTAAATATTATCTTAATTGTGAACCAATCCTTAATACATGAATGTTCACAAAAATGTTGTAATCGTCGTAATTTTCATAAAAAAAACATTCTAGCCATGGCATTTTTATTTTTATTTTACCAAAGTATTTTAATTATAAAAGATCTTGACGTAAAAAAAATCTAATTACAAGTTTCACAAAAAAAATTACATTTATTTAAAATAAATAAAATAATTAAAATAATAAATCATGTTTATTTGGTAACATATCTGAGAAAAATACTAAATTCAGCTTATTCATCATAAGATTAAACAACACTCTAAAATACATTTGAAAAACTTTCGAACCTTCAACGCTTTTTCAGCACATAGTTTTCAGATGACAAAACAAAGATACCTGCAGAAGGCAAGATTTCAGTCAGTAGGCGTGACGTCCAGAACAAAAACCAGTTGTTTCCCACTGGCTAGTGGGATGATAAAATCAAGAGTTGTGTGCTGAAGGCCTGTTATGACTTGCAACTCAATGTAGAGAGCAGAACAGATAAACTGGGACATCACCGTGCCTAAAAGCTTCTACAGCAACTTCAAGAATATCTAGAGCTCTCCATTTGAAGTCTATAGCCTAGTTTTAGAGCTAACAAAATCCACACATTTCACAAGGATAAATGAAAATGAATGATATCTTAAACACAGAAGTGCTACAATTCATTTATTCATTCATTTTCTTTTCGGCTTAGTCCCTTTATTAATCTGGGGTCGCCACAGCGGGATGAACCGCCAACTTATCCAGCATATGTTTTTACGCAGCGGATGCCCTTCCAGCTGCAACCCATCACTGGGAAACATTCATACACACTCATTCACACACATACACTACGGACAATTTTTTTAGCTTACCCAATTCACCTGTACCGCATGTCTTTGGACTTGTGGGGGAAACCGGAGCACCCGGAGGAAACCCACGCGAACACGGGGAGAACATGCAAACTCCACACAGAAATGCCAACTGACCCAGCCGAGGCTCGAACCAGCGACCTTCTTGCTGTGAGGCGAACGTGCTACCCACTGCGCCACCGCGTCGCCCAGTGCTACAATTGTATTCTAATATTAAAATTCATCCTTAAAGGGATAGTCCACCCAAAAATGAAAATTTCCTGTTAATTTAGTCACCCAAAGGTTATCCAAGAGGTGCCATTTTTTTCTTCAGTGGTAAATTAAAGACGATTTTTGTAGCTGAATTTGTGGTTCTTGTTGATTCATATAATGGCAGTGAATGGTGACTGGTTCAATGTACACTCACCGGCCACTTTATTAGGTACACCTGTCCAACTGCTCTTTAACGCAAATTTCTGATCAGCCAATCACATGGCAGCAACTCAATGCATTTAGGCATGTAGACATGGTCAAGACGATCTGCTGCAGTTCAAACCGAGCAACAAAATGGGGAAGAAAGGTGATTTAAGTGACTTTGAATGTGACATGGTTGTTGGTGCCAGACAGGCTGGTCTGAGTATTTCAGAAACTGCTAATCTACTGAAATTTTCACGCACAACCATCTCTAGGGTTTACAGAGAATAGTCAGAAAAAGAGAAAATATCCAGTGAGCGGCAGTTCTGTGGGCGCAAATGCCTTGTTGATGCCAGAGGTCAGAGGAGAATGGCCAGACTGGTTCGAGCTGAAAGGCAACAGTAACTGAAATAACCACTCGTTACAACCGAGGCATGCAGAAGAGCATCTCTGAACACACAACACGTCCAACCTTGAGGCGGATGGGCTACAGCAGCAGAAGACCACACCGGGTGCCACTCCTGTCAGCTAAGAACAGGAAACTGAGGCTACAATTCGCACAGGCTCACTAAAATTGGACAATAGAAGATTGGAAAAACGCTCCCTGGTCTGATGAGTCTCGATTTCTGCTGCGAAATTCGGATGGTAGGGTCAGAATTTGGCGTCAACAACATGAAAGCATGAATCCATCCTGCCTTGTATCAACGGTTCAGGCTGGTGGTGGTGGTGTAATGGTGTGGGGGATATTTTCTTGGCACACTTTGGGCCTATTAGTACCAATTGAGCATCGTGTCAACGCCACAGCCTACCTGAGTATTGTTGCTTACCATGTCCATCCCTTTATGACCACAGTGTACCCATCTTCTGATGGCTACTTCCAGCAGGATAACGCGCCATGTCATAAAGGGTGAATCATCTCAGACTGGTTTCTTGAACATGACAATGAGTTCACTGTACTCAAATGGCCTCCAGAGTCACCATATCTCAATCCAATAGAGCACCTTTGGGATGTAGTGGAACGGGAGATTCGCATCATGGATGTGCAGCCGACAAATCTGCAGCAACTGCGTGATGCTATCATGTCAATATGGACCAAAATCTCTGAGGAATATTTCCAGTACCTTGTTGAATCTATGCCACGAAAGATTAAGGCAGTTCTGAAGACAAAAGGGGGTCCAACCCAGTACTAGTAAGGTGTACCTAATAAAGTGGCCGGTGAGTGTATATCAAAAGTACAATAATTCATTCATTCGTTTTCTTTTCAGCTTAGTCCCTTTATTAATCTGGGGTCACCACAGCGGAATGAACCGCCAACTTATCCAGCATATGTTTTACGCAGCGGATGCCCTTCCAGCTGTAACCCATCACTGGGAAACACCCATACACTCTCCTTCTCACACACACAATTTAGCTTACCCAATTCACCTATAGCGCATGTCTTTGGACTTATGGGGGAAACCGGAGCAACCCCATAAACCCGGACGAAACCCACACCAACACGGGGAGAACATGCAAACTACACACAGAAATTCCAACTGACCCTACCGAGGCTCGAACCAGCGACCTTCTTGCTGTGAGGCAACAGCACTACCCACTGCGCCGCCCAAGTACAATAATACAAGAGCAAAAAACAGAAAAATAATACATCAAAAATACAATAATATTGTTAATAACGTTCTTACACGGACCAATCGTTTCATCTCACAAGACCCCTCAGTGTGTCATCAGGAGCCATGACTATTGATATGGACTCATTTGTATGTGTTTATTTTTAAACTAAAAAACCTGTCACCATTCACTGCCATTATATGAATCACCAAGGACCACAAACTCAGCTCAAAATCTTCTTTAATGTTCTACTGAAGAAGAAAAAAAGTCACCTACATCTTGGATCCCCTGTTGGTGAGTAAATTTTCATTTTTGGGTGAACTAAACCTTTAAGAGTAGATGGTAAAAGAGGTGTATGTTGTGTACACAAGTTTGCACATATGGTTTGGAAGTAGATTAAACGAGCAGGTCACTAATGTACTGTACGCAAACACAGCCATTTCAGTGTGTGTCTCTCACTCTCTAAAATGAGTTAACATGCTCACATGCACTAGAAACAGACAGTGTTTTGCTAGAGTTAGTATAGGTTAGCTGAGGTTCAGTGGCTGTGCTATTTTAACTTTAGTAATGGAGAGACAGCAAATTAACTTAAAGTGGATTGAGGGTTTAGGATTACTTCATCTGGTTATATGGTCTCAGGAGTGCGCAAGCAAAGAAAGACACCTAAAAAGACGGAGGAAATGGAATTAAAAAGGAATGACACGTTGGATAGAACGTAACAGAATGTAATATAATGTTCTATTGTGCTACGCTTTATGACATCACTGCATTCCCAATCACTGCCAACATCCAATCAGAACTTTCCTTCAGCAGACACATCTATTAAGAAGGATCATCTGAGCCAACTGGCATCTGGGCAGACATCTTTACTTTCATTACCAAACCCTTTTCCAGTGAGAAAACCCGTTTTAATGAGTTTCTTTCTTTTGTTGAACACATAAGAAGATATTTTGAAAAAAACTGAAAACAAGTAATTATTGACTTCCATACTAGGAAAACAAATACTATGAATGTCAAAGATTACAGGTTTTCAGCTTTCTTCAAAATAGCTTTTTTGTGTGTGTAAATTCTCATTTTTGTGTGAACTATCCCTTTAATATTTTTCAGGGAATGTAATGATCGAAAAATGATTAAACAAATCACGCCTGTATCTCTAAACATGATTACAACAATAATGTAATTGATTCAATCGTCCTATAAGATCTGAAAACGCCTGCTTATTTATTTGTTTGTAATGAATACACTTTTAAGGCTGATTTATACTTCTTGGTTGAGCACACGCATTTGGTCCGGCGCAGCCTTCACGCGGTCACAGACCCCTCACCATGGCTGACGCCAATGCTGAAGCACACCTCTCAAAAAATGTAATTACACATTGCAACAACGCGTAGCGCAAGCTCTGTGATTGGTCAGCTTGGTAACGTTGATGAGTGTGGGCGGGGCCCAGAGCCGTGAGCCCGATGGAGCGCATGTTTACAAGTGTTGAGTACCGTGAAGGAGCTCCAGATAGAGACTTTTGTTTTGTGTTTACCTTATGAATAAAGTTGTTGCACGTCCACCGGTTCCCGCCTCTAAATGAGCGAGTTTTAGCTACTTGTACATTAAGGTAGCGTTCGGAAAACAACAAAACACCCGCGAAGAAACTCGACACAGAGGAACATAAAAACCCGCTGTCAGCTAGCATTTTGGAAGTGTTGCTGCAGAGCAACACAAACAGCACGCAGAAGTATAAATGCATGACTACACGCAAGGCATGCGCCGTGGGCCATGGCGATCACTCGACGCAGAAGTATAAATCAGCCTTTACTCAAACCTTTGGTCATTTAAAACCAAATTAGGGTAAAAGATGGACATATTTGTCCACATTTTACCCAAATTTAGATTGAAACAACCCAGCATTTTATACAATATGCATTTCTCCAGTAATTTTTTCAATTAGATGTCACAGAAGAAAATATTTCACTATGTACGTTTCATCGCAATTTAAAAATGATTAATCAATATTACAAAATAACTGTTTAAGAGACAACAATTCCAATACAAAGTTAGTGAAAATATAGTGTTAACTGGTTTTTATTTATGAAAATAACCAAGTTAATCAATAATGACATGAATGATTTAGGCTCAGGCTTATATATGATTTTATATAGAATCTGCATGCATTAAATTCTGCATATTTGTATATGAACAGTTTTTCCCTATTAAATTTTTTTATTGTTCTTTATATATTTGTTTATTAAGCCAAGTAACTAACAACATGCATGTTTAGCTTTTCTTAATGCATTTTGCCATGTCAAAACCTATTCCACTTTTACACCATAATCAGCACAGGAAATGTGAAAAAGATCCTGTCTGATTTTGTCTGGGCCTGATCGTAAGACTACACAGAGGAAATCTTCAGGTCTTAATTCATTTGATGGTTTTCTAGGGATGGTAGTGTCTGGAACTAGGCTAAATCTGGATCTGAGAAGCAAGTCCTTGAAGAATGTAATGCTATGTTATGCATCCCAAGTATGCACACTTTTCTATTCTTTGGATCGACAACACTGAGCTTCTTCTTTTAGGGTGATTTGTGCTGACACACAGATATGCAGACTGAAATTCCCCTGTTAACTGATACCAGCAGCTGATTAAAAGAAGCATTCATTACCACAAGCAACTTTTACTTTCATTTATGCCTTGATATCATTAATAATACATCTATCTGTATTGTATCATCCACACTGCTCATGATAACAATTCAAAGCCAAGCTAAATTCGATGCTTAAAGGGACAGTTCACACAAAATTGATAATTTCCTCACCATTTACTCAAATGGTTCTACACTTTTATGACTTCTGTTGAACACACACAAAAGATATTCTGAAGAATGTCCCAAAAATCAGCCACTGACATCAATACCAGGACAAAAAATACTATGGAAGTCAATGGGTGGAAGGAAAAAACTTAAACAGGTTTGGAGTAGGATGAGTAAATGATGACAGAGTTCGTTTCTGGGTGAACTATCCCTTTAAAGCATACAAATTAGTACACATATAACAGTGTTGCTGCCCAATAAATGAATAGTATTTTCTCAAAAAGCAGGCAAAAAAAACTGAACATGCAACATTCCACAAAAATAGTTATGATTTACAAAATAAATATCAATTTCCCCATATCTTTTGTTGTTGATGTTTTTTCAAAGGCAGCGCAAACAATCAAATTCCACTAACTGGTTACACAGCTAAAATATTGCAAAGATATTTCCAGGTTTTGCATACCTGTGGAAACCCTATAGGTTGGGTTACACTTCGTATAACCTTATAGTTACACTATAGGTTACACTTCTTCAGCTTAGTGTATAATACCCTGATATGGACTGAAATGTTACAACATATATTATTTTGAGATATAGAGCTCTCAGAGGCTTCCTCTCTCATGAAACTGAGCTCTTAGAGCGATATGAACATGGTATCTATATTAAAACATCTAAAAGATTTGCATGGCAAGTGACATCTGATAAACCTACTCTCAGGCTGCATTGACATTTATGCAATTTTTTTTAAACAGCGTTTTATAATGAAAACACATCTCGTTCATATTGGCATTTTTACTGTGTTTAGGAAAAATGATCTCCATCCACACTATACAGTGTAAATGGAATGAAACATGACCCTTCATGCTAGTGCTGCACGATACTCTTATTGAGTATTGCGATAGCGATACTTCTTACGATATTACACTTCCCTAGAAAAATGTGATTTTATGAGCTATGTTTTTAAATCATCTATTTATTTAATGATATTAAAATAAACAAGTAAAAAATGTTTTTCAGATCTAATTAATTCTAATTAATTCTAATTCAGACTAAAAAAGACATGGGGATTTTTTTATCAATACCAATAAGTTATAACTTTATATTTGGAGACTAATAGCTGATATATCAGCCGATAAATACATTTATTACTGTTTAAATTTTTCTGCATGATTGTAAAAACAAAAGGCAAGCACATACAGTGAACAACTGATATTATTTTAAAACCTCAACTCCAAAAAAGTGTGAACTGATGTCAAAACTTCATTAACCAACTATTCTTTTCTACGGCCAACTTTGGTTTCTATGGACAAAATCTACTGCCTAACCTAAAAAATGCATAAATAAAGCTACCAAGTCAATGAACATCAACCAAATAGGTAGCAGACAGCAAGCCTGTGATGTAGTTCAACCGGTAGAAATAATACAGAATTTATCGGCTTAAAGATATCGGCCTAATTAATTTAGTTATTGAATGATAATGATAACATTAAAAATAGCACTTATCAGACTATATTGATTTGGGCACCGATATATCATGGATCCCTACTAAAATCCAGATTTAAATCCAGATTTTTAACATACATCATAATCTATACTAATGGAATTTACACATAGGTGTTTATTCAAAATCATATAAGAAAAGCTCACAAATTTATTAACTCAGAAATCATATCTATTCAAAGTTGTATCTCTGTCAAATATTGTATTATAATAACAAACAATACGTCAATAGAAAACTTATTTATTCAGCTTTCATGTGATTCATAAATTTCAATTTCTGAAAATTGCCACTTATGACTGGTTGTAGGGATGCACAATGTATTGTTTCAGCATTGATATTGCAATTTGCGAAATCGCAATACTCACATTGATCTGCAATGTCCAGTTGGAATTATAGTTGACCAGACATTACATTTCAGAACATAGTGGAGTCCAATTTTAGCCTTAGAGTGAAAGTCTATTATTTGTTTTTAAGGCCTGTGACTGTGTAAGTATTTGAAACAAAAGTAAGCCATGTGTGGCATAATAAATTTGTAGCTTAAAGATTAATTGTATAAATTAAATATTAATCGTAAGTATTTACACAACTATATAGTGTTATATTACATCTGATTATTACATTTCTGTATCTGAATACTGTTAGACTCTGCGTTGGTTAATTCATTTGTTTCTTTGCTCTGTTGCATTTACATTCTTAGGTATATTTTATGCAAATATGCTCTCCTACAAAACCAATCCCATCTAATTCAAAAATTAATTCATTGCTAATAGACCTATTCAAGTAATCTGGTGAAATTGTATTCATATCGCAGTAAAAGAAATATTGCAATATCAGTTTTTCCAAATATCGTGGTTTTGTTGTCCAGAGTGACATATGCATAGGGATAGTTCACCCAAAAATGAACATTTACTCACTATTCTACTCTCCCTTACCTGATTCCAAACCTTTAC
>CAIGQV010019186.1:4592454-4605514 GCA_903798115.1 Danio jaintianensis | reverse complement strand
CTCAGTGAATTGAGGGTAAATGCTCTGGAGTTTGGGGTAGAATGTTTCTCTGATGTGCTGATAGTTTGTGCAGCGGGTGAGGAAGTGTTCCTCCGTCTCTACCTCTGCCTGGGCACAGTGTGGGCAGATGCGGCTCTCTCTGGGTTGCCAGTTCTGTCTGTATCGGCCCGTCTCTACAGTCAGACTGTGAGCACTCAGCCTGTATTTGGTCAGTGTTGCTCTTAATTTACTGTCCTTTACCGCACTCAGATATGTTGCTGTCGTATATGTTGCTCTCTCTCTCTCTCTCTCTCTCTCTCTCTCTCTCTCTCTCTCTCTCTCTCTCTCTCTCTCTCTCTCTCTCTCTCTCTCTCTCTCTCTCTCTCAATTCAATTCAATAATTGCTTTATTGGCATGACAAATGCTACAAATGTATTGCCAAAGCATTTAGAAAGTTTACATAAAAAATAACATACATATATAATAAAAAAACATAGTAAACAAGAAAATAATAGTAGTAGTAGTAGTAGTAAAAAAATAAAATTAATAAAATAAAATAAAAGATATATATATTCATATATATCATATATATCAATAGAAAATAATCAGAATAAACTGTACATTTAACAATCAACATTTTAGGATAAAACAGTAATAAAAACAATAATAATCAGTATATTTACAATGATTCATTTATAATAATAACACATATAAAACATGAAATGATACCAATTCAACTGAAAATACATTCAGGCGGGCCAGTCCATATAAATTGAGGCACTTTTCGTGAATTTAATATAGAGACCCTGTCACAAGTTGTCATTGTTCAAAACTGAACGAATGTGGGAATATAAAACTAACTTTACCTCAATCAGGAGCGGATCCTGAAGTCCGGAGCAACACCGCCGGGTCAGCTTCTGGCCTGCAGGCGGCGCTGCTGCTCCTTCTACAGACATTCTGCATCGCTCGGCCACCTAAACCTTTATTAAACACCAGTTATTCTTATGACAGAAGTGTTAAATCACAAATCTAATGTTATTTAAGCTATTAACGTTGAACAGCGCGTGTAATTAACATTCTCAGCCTCTTTTTATAAGTGGACGCATCGTCGACAATGTAAATCTAGCTAAACAAAGGCTAGAACTGATTTTAAAAACAAACACAAAACGTTCGCGTTTATATGTTTATTAGCGGTAGGAGTAGTGATGATATTTGTGAAAATATTGTATTAATGTGTAAAGATTCATACCGAAAGCAGCGTCTCGCAGACAACTGAGGATTTAAACGTCTGTTTTGTTTACGCCAGAAACGTCACCAGACAAGCCTCGCCCCGTACTCACCGCGCATGCGCGTCACTTCAACACAACGTGGAGTTATTTTGATTCAGAAGTATTGTATGGCAAGTGTATTATTTAAAAGTTACATTTTTGTATTATTTAATGCATTTTTGCACATTTGTGCGCAAACGTTTTGAAAAGGTCTATCTCGTGTGCGTTGAAACAGCGCATGCTCACGGTTGAGCTGACCGGAAGTCCTTATTCTCGTACGAAAAATAATAATTATTCAAATTTGACTACATTCTGGCGTGATCACAGTTTCTTTCGCGTTTTTCGTACTCATGAAGCAGCGAACAGTGTGCTTGGTTGTATGTAACACACTAACGGATTCATCTTAGCTGCCTAAATCAAAAGTAAGTAATATCTTGAAGTAAGTTACTAAATGACAGAGTTTGTATAGATCATGTAAAGTTATGAGAGAGCAGCGCATCCGAGATCAAGATAAGCTTTAGAGCACTTTATGTCCTTATTTAACCAGCATTTAGTTTGATTTCTAATTCAAACACGTCTTTTGTTCTGCACAGATCATGCCAGGCTTTGAGCTGGAGCAGGTGGACGGTGGCAGTCCTGTGGATCTGCCCTATGGAGAGACTGTCCTGGGCAGAGGGCCATTTCTAGGGGTAAGTGCAGTACATTTTCACCTATATGGCTTAATCATATATTTATTCTATTATTTTATGTGTTCTTTACGTTGTGCCAATTATTAGGTTTAAATTGATAAACATGGGTGCCACCTCAGAAGTACAAGGTTCTGTTTGCTTTCTGAGCAGATATAAAGCTATAAAGTTTTTACATTCTGTATAGTAAATATTATATGGGGAAACAAATCTCTTTGGTGCATGAAAATAACAGTGACTGTAAATTTATTCTAAATGCGCTATATCAAAATCCTCTCAAATTTGTAAGTGGGTATTTTAGGAGTAGAACAAAGAACACAAAACAAATGCAGATTGTCTTTGTGATTTTATATATATATGTGATTTATATATATATTTTATATATATATTAGTGCGTCTTGATAAATATTTTACATTATTTTAGCAGGAATATGGTGGTTAATTAATCGCATTATTGCTCAAACTATTTAAGTTTCATTTGGCTTAAAGCAACTATATTGTAAGAGATCAATAACATGCTAAAGTTTATTGCTGTAATCAGGACCCAATAACTGAGTTGTTGCTAATTAAATGTAAAATGTAAGATTTTTTTTAAGACTTTAAACCTGCAAAAATAAAATATTTTGGCCTGCTAAATGTTTTCTACTTGTTGCTTTAGAGTCTTTGAGCAACCAAGTCCTGAAGGTGGCAGTCAAACTCTATCACAGTATCTTTTTACGTGTTCATTCTTGTGTTCAACAGAAGAAAGAAACTCAAACAGGCTTGAAATAAGTGGAGGCTTAGAAAATGATGGCAAAATATTTGTTGCATAACTATCACTGTAAATTTCTGCCAATGGCATTAAAGCATAGACTATTTGTTTCTGTTTTTCATTTTAATGTAGTAATTTTCTTTTGGTATTGTTTTTGATAATGATTTTGTGTAAATTCTTCGTTTTCTTTGTTGGACCTCAGTAAGAATAGCCAACATAGGTTGGTAGTGGCTAATGGGGATCTAAATAAACACAAATAAATGTTAAATACCCTATAAAATAAAAATAACTTTAGTTAATGTTTGTTTATTTTGAGACCACCCAGCAAACATTATTTGCATTTAAAATAAGTATAATAGACATCTAAGAATAGCCCAAAACTAGACTAATCATAAAATAAACAGGAATGAAAGACTACACGTGTGAAGTCTTGTCTAAACTGAGCATTGATGACTAGTGTAGTTTTGGGCTATTCTTAGACATCTATTAGGTGTTAGACCAAATTTACTCTTGCTGTAGCCAACCTGTCTATGTTTAGACGTCTATTAGATGTCTATTAAACATAAAACTGCTTGATGGACATCTGTAAGCTAATGTCCACCTAAAAGTTGATCACTTTTAGCATATAAACACTTAAATTTACAGCCGTTCCCTTTTTAAAATGACTCATCCTGTTTGTCTCACACAAACTTCCTGTTTTAAGAGGAAATCTGTCGCGACAAGACTGAAAGCTGTGTTCTTCAAGCCATTTCATGCGACAGATAAGGGCTTTAAATCAGCCATATGATATGACAGTGAAGTAACCTCATGGTGTCATTTTAATGTTCTGCAACATGTATGATGAACGACACTGAGCTTTAACAGTCAATGTCATGTTGGCCGTCACTGGACCGTTATAATTGGAAGGATAATGGTATAATTGGATCCTCGTTATAAAGTAATACAGTGCATAGACAACCATTAAAAAGTTTGGGGGTTGTATGATTTGTAATGACGTTGTTATAATGCTTTACACTGGCAATTTTTTATCAGGTCATACAAGCAACACAAGATAACCTTAAGCCCTGGTCAGATCACACGATTTTGGCACGATTTCGGCTCGATTTCCTTGACGTAGGGTGTCGTAGGGGAGTCGTAAACGACAAATGGGCTTTATGACACAAGATTCGATCATTTCTTCTCGTGTAATGTGGCATAGTTCACAACAACCAATACAATGTCTGCAACGCCTCAAGACACCATCGTAGAAAGTCTAGCATGTTTAATTTTCCATCACGTGGGTGACACTGCAGTAGGAGTACATAATTTCTTATAGTTATTTCTAGTTATATCCGCGGTGATGCCGTTAATCCGCGGGTCGGGTAATCAAAAAATAGGCTGCATATTTAGCCTACTTATGGGTGGGTCTCGGTTGGATAAGATCAATCATTGGTTATGCAAACTTTAACTACTTTCTCAAAAATATTAAAGCGTTTTAAGCAATTTCATCTGACAGACTGGCACAAATATGCAGACATCTCCATTCTCACAACGAGTTTTTCAGTTCTCTCAGCCTTCCAACCCTGGAAACACGTTCAGTGCTGCGATATGTCTTTTTAAAACCACATCACATCTGAAACCTATAATAGTCCTAATAAACCATTCAACAAATGACGTGAGAAAATGTGCAAAAATCAAGAAAAACTAAATATACAGAAAATAATATATACAAATAATATAGCTGCAAGCAGCAATTAAGGGGCCAAGCAGTCCAGAGTCAGAATGAGCAAAGCAGTGCAGAGGCCATGAGTAACAAGCTTAGTAGGGAGCATCCGACCAAGTGAAACAATGAGTTTTTGAATACGTTTAAAGTATTTTTCACTTAAAATATCAGAAAATCATGAAAACAATGAACGTATGAATGATTTCTTGGTTTATAACTTTTGACCAGTAGGTGGCAGTGTTACAAATTTGATGTGTTTTTGTCTGTGGAAGGTCACATTAGCTATGTTTCCATCCAAAGATGCGAATTAAATGTATGCGCAAAACTGAAATATCACATAAAAGACGTGCAAATAAAGCAGTGTTTCCATCCAATCCAGTCAAAGAGAACAAAATCGTCACTTCCTGATTTACTGGAGCCAAATATCAGAAATAAAAACAGAATTTGCTGTCGTAGGAGAAGCTGCGTTACTTGCGCCTCAGAAGACAAATGCCGACATGCAGTGAACGCGTGGTGGAGTTTGAAGCGCAGAGCACAGACGCTCTTATCAATTCTGGAGGTAATTAATAATGTAATAACACTAATACTGAAATGGTTAGGTGTTTTAAAATGACTAAAACAACATTTCAGGTGTTTTACAGTGTGCTCAGCCTGCTGGTTTGTCCATTCACACACATTTTTATTATCACATGATCTCTTATAACAAAATCACATGACTTTTTTTAATGCACATACTGGAATTTGTTCTGTAAAAGTGTTTCCATTGCAGTTTATGCGCATCTTTTCTTATCGAATAAAAAGTTTATCTACTCAGTTATGCGCATACGTTTTTTTATGCACATTTTCAATAAATAAATAAATAAAATAAATTTATTTTGTGCATAAAAATAGGTGGATGGAAACATAGCTAATGACACACCTAAAGTTTAGTGTCAGTACATTTAACAAATATAATATATCACAAAAGAAGATATTTTGAAGAACGTTGACCACTGGTAGCCATTGACTTCTGTAGGGATTAAATACCATGGAGGTCAGATCCATATCAAAGTTCCTGAACGCAAAGGAGGTCAAGGTGCTTCAGGATTGGCCAGCCCATGACCAGACATGAACATTATTGAGCATGTCTGGGGTAAGATGAAGGAGGAGGCACTGAAGATGAATCCAAAGAATCTTGATAAACTCTGGGAGTCCTGCAAGAACGCTTTCTTTGCCATTCCAGATGACTTTATTAATAAGTTATTTGAGTCACTGCAGAGATGTATGGATGCAGTCGTTCAAGCTCATGGGAGTCATACACAATATTCATTCTTTTTCCACTGCACCATGACTTTATATTCTATACGGTACATTATTTCTGTTAAGTGACAAGACTTTTGTCTAAGCAAAGTCAAACCTTACTGTCCTATTTAAATAATTAAAAATCAAGGCTTGATCATATTTTATTTTGGTAAAATAAGCGTAATCTAGAGGCCTTTGCCTTACATATAAGCCACTTCTGATACCAAATGATCAACTAGAAGTCAAGTTATTATTTGTTGTTCCTAAAACTTGGATAGGTGACAAGACTTTTGTCAGGTAGTGTAAATATATTATTTCCTAATCATGAAATAGAAACATTTATAATTAATTATTGAAAGCGGTTGTTCTGCTTCGTTTTTTTTTTAAAATAGAAACTGATAAAAATTTGTTTTAAATATATTACATTATACTTTCTCTTTTTCTATTACACGAACAGAGCAGCATGTATTTGAGATAGAAATGGGCCTGTAGATGTTCTGATTAGTTTTAATTGTCATTGTATGAATGTTTTGATGGATGAATTATGTTATCTGTTATTTTTATTAAACCCATGCGAACTGTATACTGCTTAATCTTGGCCAGGGTGCTCATGTAAAAGAGATTTTTAATCTCAGTGGCCTTTTTTCCTGGTAAAATAAAGGCTATAATAAAAATAATAATAAAGAAATCCTTTCTAACATTATTATACACATATTTTCTTGCCACTTTTGATTGATTTAATGCATCCTTGTTCAATATGAAAGTGCCATTCACACAATGCATTCATACATTTCCTTGTAAACAGCAGTTCATCAATATATATATCTCTCAATATTTCAGTTTTTCTCTGTCTTCTCTCTCCATCAGGTGAATGATAAGAGGGTTTCCAGGAACCATGGCATCCTTGAGAACCAGAATGGCGTGCTGCGCCTGAAGCCTGTAGGTTTTATTTTAGTCCTCTAATGTGGGCTCGGGAGTTGTGATGATGGTTTTGTCATTTTAGACTCTCGTGGTGAATAAAAGCAGCGCTCGCCTTTGATGAGAAGACATCAGAAGTTTTTAGAAACGATCTCGCTTTCTCTCTTTAAAGCCGCTGTCACTCTTAATTACACGTGTCATAATGGCCTCTTAGTCATGCTGTCATAGCAACAATGAGGAGGGCATTGGCCTCTATTGATCATTTGACTTGGAGTATTTAATAAGCGCTTGTATCTGTCTCATCAACATTCATATTGTTGATGGGTAATTGGATTAAATGGTTGCCCCTGTGATGCAGTACACTTTAACATACTTTTAGAAGGGCTACTAAAAAAATAAGTTTGTGTAAACAGGATGTTTTTATATGCTTAATTATGTGCATTATGTAATAGTATTAACTTTAATTAATTAATAGAGGAGGGCTGCACGGTGGCGCAGTGGGTAGCACGTTCGCCTCACAGCAAGAAGGTCGCTGGATTGAGCCTCGGCTGGGTCAGTTGGCGTTTCTGTGTGGAGTTTGCATGTTCTCCCCGTGTTCGCGTGGGTTTCCTCCGGGTGCTCCGGTTTCCCCCACAAGTCCAAAGACATGTGGTATAGGTGAATTGGGTTGGCTAAATTGTCCGTAGTGTATGTGTGTGAATGAGTGTGTGTAGATGTTTCCCAGTGATGGGTTGCGGCTGAAAGGGCATCCGCTGCGTAAAACATATGCTGGATAAGTTGGCAGTTCATTCCGCTGTGACGACCCCAGATTAATAAAGGGACTAAGCTGAAAAGAAAATGAATGAATGAATAATTAATAGAGTTATATTTATTATAATTATTATTATTTTGTTGTTGCTGTTGTTGTTAATATTAATAATATTTGAAGTACAATGGAGCTTCTGCACTAGTCCTATTAACTCATATTTTTGCACATATTTTTTGTTGCAATTTTTTAAAACTGAAATAAAGATGACATGTAATATAAAAACTAAATTTATAAATGCAATTTAAAAATGTAAAAATAAAATCACATAATTAATAAAATTATGTATTTATGTGACTAAAAATACTCTTGTGCAAACCTGATGTTTGTATATGCTTAATTATGTGCAATGTTATAGTATTACCTTTAATTGATTTAAAAATGATATTTATATTATATAATGTATTAAAAAATATATTTATTGTTGTTTTTATTATTATTATTAATATCTGAAGTACACTGCAGCTTCTGCACTAGTCTTATTAACTCATATTTTTGCATATATTTTTGTTGCATCATATTTTTGTTAACTGAAATAAAGATGACATGTAAAATAAAAACAAAATGTATAAATACAACTTAAAAATGTAAATATAATAATAATAATAAAAATAATAATAATAATAACAGAATTAATAAAACAAATTAAAATAATTTAAAAATATTTAATTACTACTAAATATAATAGACATAATGTAAATATTAATTAACAAAATAAATCAGGTTTGAAAGACATTATTATCAATTCTTTTTTTATGCAAAAGTAAAAAAAAAAATCTATTTAATTAAATAATTAATCATTCTTATCCATTTAGTAAGAAATGATTACAAAAACACCACAAGTACAGTTTCAAGCACTTTATCCAAAATTCAAGTATGTCCAGCACCTGTATGAACCCTGATAATAATAATAATAATAATAACTACAGTAATTTTACCTCAGAATTATCCCAACTGTAACCATGGTAATGTGGCACAAATTTAGGACATTGTATAGTATATTGTATTATTTTATGAACACAGATCATGTGTGTTTTTGTAACAGAAATATTTTGATTTTTGTTATTATCAAGTCTTAACCATTATACTCATTCAGAAAACAAATTTATGTTTATTTGTAAAGTTCTGAATAGGGCTATATGTGGAAAAAAAAAACATATGCAAAAAGGAATAATAGTTGCCTGTGAATAACCAGCATTTCTCTTGATTTCCATCCTCTAGACACACGTGAACCCTTGTTTTATTCAGACGAACATTGTAGCACCACCTCAGCCGCTGGAGAAGGACCAGTGGCACTGCCTGAAGGATTTAGACATCTTCTCTCTTATGCCTGGAAAATACATTTACAGAGTCCACATTAAAGAAGATGATCAAACCCTCAGGTGATTCAGCCTGTCCCTCAAAGCCAGAAATTCAATTCAAGTTTACTTGTATAGCGCTTTTCACAATAATTATTGTTTCAAAGCAGCTTTACAAAAGGTGCACATTATTGCATTACGATCAATTTCGGAAAAGTTAAGGTCATTAGTTACCATAACTTTATTAGTTACTATTAACTCTACATTGATCAACAAGGTACTGGAAATATTCCTCAGAGATTTTGGTCCATATTGACATGATAGCATCACGCAGTTGCTGCAGATTTGTCAGCTGCACACCCATGATGCGAATCTCTCGTTCCACCACACCCCAAAGGTGCTCTATTGGATTGAGGTCTGGTGACTGTGGAGGCCATTTGAGTACAGTAAACTTATTGTCATGTTCAAGAAACCAGTCTGAGATGATTCACGCTTTATGACATGGTGTGTTATGCCGCTGGAAGTAGCCATCAGAAGGTGGGTACACTGTGGTCATAAAGGGATGGACATGGTCAGCAACAATACTCAGGTAGGCTGTGGCATTGACACGATGCTCAATTGGTACTAATGGCCCCAAAGTGTACCAAGAAAATATCCCCCACACCATTACACCACCACCAGCAGCCTGAACCATTGATACAAGGCAGGATGGATCCATGCTTTCATGTTGTTGATGCCAAATTCTGACCCTACCATCCGAATGTCACAGCAGAAATCGAGACTCATCAGACCAGGCAACGTTTTTCCAATCTTCTATTGTCCAATTTTGGTGAGCCTGTAGGAATTGTAGCCTCAGTTTCCTGTTCTTAGCTGACAGGAGTGGCACCCGGTGTGGTCCTCTGCTGCTGTAGCCCATCCGCCTTAAGGTTGGACGTGTTGTGTGTTAATACTCAGACCAGCCCGTCTGGCACCAACAACCATGCCACGTTCAAAGTCACTTAAATCACCTTTCTTCCCCATTCTGATGCTCGGTTTGAACTGCAGCAGATCGTCTTGACCATGTTTACATGCCTAAATGCATTAAGTTGCTGCCATGTGATTGGCTGATCAGAAATTTGCGTTAATGAGCAGTTGGACAGGTGTACCTAATAAAGTGGGCGGTGAGTGTATATAAACATAGTTAACCTGCAGTTGTATAGTATATAGATGATGTCTATGTGTACATGTTTAATGAAGTGAATTTCTTTATTAAGTGTTTGTGTTGTCCTCGAAGTCCTCGATGGTTGGCTTCATCTCTTCCCAGGCCTTGAGTACTGAAAAATCATATTCATGTACCATTACTTGCCCAAAAATGTAGAGTAAAAGTCTTCTTGGACACTTTTAATGCTTCCACACTGTACATGTTTGCTGTATTTACGGATAAAGCATCTGTCTTAAGTAGTGACTGCAGGTTGAAGGAAAATAATGGAGTAGAAGTACAAATCAGCACTAAAAATGTACTCAAGTGAAAGTAAAAGAACACATTTTTTAAAACTACTTAGTAAACTACAATTCCTGAGGAAAAACTACTCACTTACTGTAATTTGAGTATTTGTAATTTGTTACTTTACACCACTACTCAAAGCACTCAAACTGTGAAGACCTGACACACTTGTACTCTAAGCCTTGTTTACTATGTTATCAAAAAAGAAAAAGTTAATAAACTGTTGTTTAATGCATGCAGTGGGTAGCGCTGTCGCCTCACAGCAAGAAGGTTGCTGGTTCGAGCCTCGGCTGTGTCAGTTGGCATTTCTGTGTGGAGTTTGCATGTTCTCCCCGTGTTGGCGTGGGTTTCCTTTGGGTGCTCCGGTTTCTCCCACAGTCCAAAGACATGCGCTATAGGTGAATTGGGTAAGCTAAATTGTCCATCGTGTATGTGTGTGAATGAGTGTGTGAGTGTTTCCTAGTGATGGGTTGCAGCTGGAAGGGCACCCGCTGTGTAAAACATATGCTGCATAAGTTGGCGGTTCATTCCGCTGTGGCGACCTCAGATTAAAAAAAGGGACTAAGCCGAAAAGGAAATTAATGAATTTAAAGGCGGCACTAAATCTAACTTTAATTATTTATACTTTTATAAGTGCCCCTTTTATGATTCTTTACATATAGACTCTTTTTCTGACTTTTTTTGGGGGCATCCGTTCAGGGTATAGCGCTACTTGACAGTTGAAAGATAAATGCACTTCTGCTAGTGGGTGTGGCTTCAGTGCCACCAGCGGACACGTCCCCAGTGTGTGAGAGAAGAGTCCCACCTATTTTTCTGAGATTTTGATAACCTATTTTAGATACTTTTTTTTATCATTCAAATTTTTCAGGCAAATTTAAAAACATTTTCATGTCACTTTACCTGGACTTTAATGATGGTTTCTGTTCAGTCCGTTTGTTTTATTGCATTTAACCATAGCTGCCATATTTCTTTTTCGTCTCTGTACAACTCCTTTTTCCAGTTTTCCTTTTGTTCTGGCCTCAGCTTTAGTCTAATTGAGATGTCGGCACAAAAGCAGTCTATTTTAGGCAGAATCTGATCAATTAGAGCAGAGTAAGCTCTCAGAGAAGCAGTTTAGAGAGGCCGGATCTATAAATGATTTATTTCGGACTATGTGAGAGAAGAGTGCAGCACGGTGGCTCAGTGGTTAGCACTGTCACCTCTCAGCAAGAAGGTCGCTGGTTTGAGTTGGCATTTCTGTGTGGAGTTTGCATGTTCTCCCCGTGTTGGCGTGGGTTTCCTCCGAGTGCTCCGGTTTTCCCCACAGTCCAAAGACATGCGCTATAGGTGAATTGGATGAACTAAATTGGCTGTAGTGTATAAGTGTGTGTGTGTGTGAATGTGAATGTGAGTGTGTATGGGTGTTTCCCAGTACTGGGTTGCGGCTGGAAGGGCATCCGCTGCGTAAAAATATTTGCTGGAATAGTTGGCAGTTCATTCCGCTGTGATGACCTCTGAAATAGAGACTAAGCCGAAGGAAAATGAATGAATAAATGAATGAATTTGAGAGAAGAGCCGTATTCTGCAGTGAAAATAGTTTTTAAATAGAAAGTTTTTAATGTTGGATGGCATAATCCTATTATAGTCTCATATTTAATATTTATGGTTCAAAACTATTAGGATTCAAACTGATTCCTGATGGACGTCCATAATTACAGAAGTGAAACCGGTTGTTAATGTTTCACTTTGACTTCAGATTCAATTAAGCATGTGAATATTCTGGCCTTCATGAATATTCAAATGCACTCATGCATGCAGTGTCATCTTTATAAATAGCGCCCTTTATTAAAGCTGGTCATTTATCTCATCTTTCCCTCTAGTCATGATAGTGAGTGTCTGTTCATTTTGACATTTGCTCTTAGAAACTGATCTGTGACCTTCAGAGTTGAGTTCAAAGGACACCTTTATTGACTTTTTTTATTATAATGAGCTTCATGCATTCATTCATTCATTCATTCATTTTCCTTCGGCTTAGTCTCTATTTCAGAGGTCGCCACAGCGGAATGAACTGCCAGCTATTCGGGCATATGTTTTATGCAGCAGATGCCCTTCCAACCACAACCCAGTACAGGGAAACACCCATACACGCTCATATTCACACACACACACATACATTATGGCCAATTTAGATTATTCAATTCACCTATAGCGCATGTGTTTGGACTGTGGGGGAAACCAGAGCTCCCGGAGGAAACCCACGCCAACACAGGGAGAACATGCAAACTTCACACAGAAATGCCAACTGGCTCAGCCGGGACTCAAACCAGTGACCTTCTTGCTGTGAGTCCACCGTGCTGCCCCATAATGAGCTTACAGACTCTTAAAAATGGACACCTTAAAAAAAAAAAAAGATGCTTTGATGATGATAACGCCTAGATGATAAACGAATGATAAGAGCCATCGTGACCAATCAGCTTTGAACGTGCTCATTTGCATACATTTAAAAGTCATGCCTTTCATCTGTGAAATTAGACAATTAGGACGCTGTCTCTCTTCGTACGCCGAGGGATTGTTGACTTTGTTTTTGTTAATAAAGTATTGTAGCCATGCATAAGCCTTGAGATGAAGGTCACAGTTATTGCGTCTGAATTGTGATGATGTTTATGTCATTTTTTTTTTCCCAAAGTCTGATGCTTTAATTTGGAGACGTGGAGATGATTTTTTTGTTTTGTTTTTTTGTTCACAGGAACAGTCAGGCTTTTGGAGAGGATGTGGAGGTGGAGAAGTGTTTGTCTGAAGACACACTCGAGGCCAGCAGCTGCACACACTCCAACCTGAGACACACACATGCAGAAGATGAAGGAGCCGCTGGTTCTTCACACACTCTTGCCTCTCTAAATGAGGTGTGTG
>CAIGQV010019186.1:4581290-4591879 GCA_903798115.1 Danio jaintianensis | reverse complement strand
ATCTATCTATCTATCTATCTATCTATCTATCTATCTATCTATCTATCATTCCATCCGTCCATCCAATCGTTCCATCCATTCTTTCTTTCTTTCTTTCTTTCTTCCTTCCTTCCTTCCTTCCTTCCTTCCTTCCTTCCTTTCTTTCTTCCATCCTTTTTTTAGTTCAGTTTTTTTAGGAAAACACGAAGGATCTATCTCAGTATAGTGGATATCTATGGTGCTCAGTGGCTTAAACTTCCAAATTGCAGTTTCAATGCAGCTTTAAAAGGCTCTAAATAATCCCATCTGAGGAACAAGAGGGTCTTACCTAGTGAAACAACCTAAAAAAACAGCTCGTAGAAACTGCAATTTGGAAGTTCAAACCACTGAGCACCATAGATGTTTACTAAATAGAAATATAGCATGTGTTCCTCCAAAAAAACATAATTTTTGAATGAAGAAAGAAAGAAATTAACATTTTTGGATGTGGGCAGATGAGTAAGTTACCAGGAAATGTTCATTCTGAACTAATCCTTTAATGGTAGCGTAGTGTTGTCCTGATTATAAATGTGGATTTTGGTGATTTAAGCATAAGCACACAGACATAATTGTACTGGATCATGATTTACGAGTTCACAGTAAATGTTTTCTTCCAGGACTTACCCTGCTTTTATTATGACTGCTTTTGCCATTATTTGAACATTCCTGCCTCTGTTTTGTGGTCTTGTTTCTCCATTCCCCCTCAGAAATCACAAAAAATTTTAATAACATACTCCTACTAGAAATTTATACATTCAATAAAGTGTGTCTGTCATTTTCACAATCACATGGCAGCAACTCAATGCATTTAGGCATGTAAACATGGTCAAGACGATCTGCTGCAGTTCAAACCGAGCATCAGAATGGGGAAGAAAGGTGATTTAAGTGACTTTGAACGTGGCATGGTTGTTGGTGCCAGATTTTCATGCACAACCATCTCTAGGGTTTATGAGTCTCAATTTCTGCTGCCACATTCGGATGGTAGGGTCAGAATTTGGCGTCAACAACATGAAAGCATGGATCCATCCTGCCTTCTATAAACAGTTCAGGCTGGTGGTGGTGGTGTAATGGTGTGGGGGATATTTTCTTGGCACACTTTGGGCCCATTAATACCAATTGAGCATTGTGTCAACGCCACAGCCTACCTGAGTATTGCTGCTGACCATGTCCATCCCTTTATGACCACAGTGTACCCATCTTCTGATGGCTACTTCCAGCAGGATAACGCACCATGTCATAAAGCGTGAATCATCTCAGACTGGTTTCTTGAACATGACAATGAGTTCACTGTACTCAAATGGCCTCCAGAGTCACCATATCTCAATCCAATAGAGCACCTTTGGGATGTGGTGGAACGGGAGATTCGCATCATGGATGTGCAGCCGACAAATCTGCAGCAACTTCGTGATGCTATCATGTCAATATGGACCAAAATCTCTGAGGAATATTTCCAGTACCTCGTTGAATCTATGCCACGAAGGATTAAGGCAGTTCTGAAGGCAAAAGGGGGTCCACCTGGCAAGGAATTTTTCACAATATTTATTCATTCATTCATTTTCTTTTTCGGGTTAGTCCCTTTATTAATCTGGGGTCGCCACAGCGGAATGAATCGCCAACTTATCCAGCATATGTTTTATGCAGCGGCATATGCCCTTCCAGCTGCAGCCCATCACTGGGAAACATCCATACACACCCATTCACACACATACACTACGGACAATTTAGCTTACCCAATTCACCTGTACCACATGTCTTTGGACTTGTGGGGGAAACCAGAGCACCTGGAGGAAACCCATGCGAACACGGGGAGAACATGCAAACTCAACACAGAAATGTCAACTGACCCAGCCGAGGCTCGAACCAGCAACCTTCTTGCTGTGAGGCGAACGTGCTTCCCACTGTGCCACCGTGCAGCCCTTTTTTCACAGAGAAAGTCTTATTTGTTTTATTTCAGCTAGAATAAAAGCAGTTTGTAATCTTTTTAAAAACCATTTTAAGGTCAATATTATTCGCCCCTTAAGCAATATTTTTTTTGATTGTCTACAGAACAAACCATTTTTATTTACTATTTATTTTGTGTTTTTAAGCCACCATCCAAGAGCCAGCAGGACGAGTCTGCTCTGCCCCAGAGGAAGCGTGTTTTGCCAGCCTGGATGACGACTTCAGCTGCCGCCAGTCCGTCACCCGCCAAAGGTACTGTCACCATGACAACTGCGCCAGCCTTCTGTCCGTCTCACACCCATTGAAGAAAAAAAAAAAAAGAAACCTGTTGGCTGAAGGATAAAAGTGAGAAAGCAGTGGGTGTTTGTCTGTATTGCTTGTGAAATGGGTTTGTGTGCTGTATCTGAATGCTTTCAGATGTCTCTCCAGTGCAGCATACAGAAATGCAGATGTATCGCTAATGTGCTTGTAAATGAGCAAGTGCAGACTCCATAAACACCACATTACCACCAGACCTGTCATATTCAGCTCTCCATCTGGAGTTTGTGGTACTCTACACAGTGCTCCTATGCTTTTGTTTAGCGCATTTATTAGCAGATTTGGGGTCTCTGGCTAATAGCTAGTATGTTTATTCCACCTTCTAATTCATTATGTACATTACAGTCAGTGCTAAAGTATGATGTAATATCCTTACCCATAATTCAACAGCAGTGTCCTACTGTTTTGCTATTATTTTTATTTATTTATTTTATTTTATTTTTTATTTATTCATTGATTTTTTTATTTTAATTTAATTTTATTTTATTTTATACGACATGGAGTCAGAATGGATGATAAATGTGGAAATGCTTGAAGTATCACCAAAATATTTTGTCTGAAATATGAGAGAATAATGGGTTCATTTTATGTTTTAAAAATGCATAAATATTTTGTATAAATATCATTTATAAATTATTTTATAAACATGGAGCTATTTTTTCTTATATTACATAATTTTTTGGGAGAATTTATTTTGTTTGTTTTATTTAGTTATATCAGTGATTGAGTAATTTATTTATATTAGTAAATTATTTTATTATTATTATTTAATATATGTTGATTATTTATTCCAAAAAATCTAAATGAATAATATTCGTATGTTATTATATTTAATAATGTTAATGCTTGAAAATGAAATGGCCTATTAAGTATTCAAGCATTTGAGCAACCACCGCAAATACAACAATCTGAATATTCTTAAAAGGAACTCTGAGTTTAAATAGTAAATGATTATTGACTGTATAAAAATATGGTCATGTATATTATCACAATATATTGAATATTGCCATATATCTAATATTTACCTAATAATAAACATATTCAAATGCTGTGTTTGTTTTTGTTTTCTCAGTAGCCAAAGGAACCCCTACAAAAGCCAAACGGGTCGCAACACCCAAGCGGGCGACTGGACCGAAACGTGCTCGAACCGCAGCGCTGTCATCTGAGGAAGAGGAGCTGGAGGACAAAACGCCCAGGAGGAAAACAAAACGACTGAAGAGCGACTCTGAAGACGAGTCCATGCCACCTCTGGTAGCTCATACACTCGACACCAGTGCATTATAGTGTATTATACCAATGACTGCAGAGTTCACAAGACGTGTTATGCATATAGTTTTGAACGGGGGAAAATATAACTCAATATGACGTGTGTTTTTACAACAGTTTCTGCAGCTTCATTGTTACTTACTCTCTGGGGTCGACAAACGTGCTGGAATCTCAGCGAATACTCGCCTCACAGACATGAGAAATACAGTGGGGGAAATAGGTATTGAACATGTCATGTTTTTTCCTGAGAATAATATTTCTAAAGGAGCTGTTGACATGGAATTGAACCAGATTAAGAGCACAAAAATAAAACAAAACAAATCTGAAAAATGAGTTCTGTGTAATAACAATGAAATGACACAAGGAGAAAGTACTGAACTACTATTTATTACTTTATATAAAAGGTTTTTTTGGTGCTGGCAGCTTAAAGACGCCTCTCATATGGAGAATGAAGTCACATGCATTGCTCAGGTGTGAGTTTTTTTTTTACTTCAACAGAGTGTAAAAATCTTGATGGTTCTGTGGGTCTCGTCTATCAAATCTGAGCTTTATTTTGAATTTTCTATTGGATTTGAGTCAGGTGATCGGCTGGGCCATTCTACAGCTTGATTTTCTTTCTCTGAAAGCATTTGAGAGTTTCCTCAGCTGTGTTTTGGATAATTGTCTTGCTGAAATGTCCACCCTGGTTTCATCTTCATCCTCCTGCTAATGTAGATGTTGGACTGAAGCAGCTAATATTCATTTACACTGAGGAAGGGCAGAGGGTTGCTGAAGAACTACTGAGAGATTTCAGCTGCTGTCTGGGCTTTCACTGCCTTTCTACACCTCCCTTTCTTCATGTGTTCAATACTTTTTCCCTGTGTCATTTCATTTTTATTACGCACAACTTAATTTGGAAACTAATTAGATTTGTTTTCTTTGCATATATGGATTTCTTTGGTTGTTACCAACATCTGGTGAAAATTTCAAGTCAGCAGGACCTTTATAAATGTTTTCTGAGAAAAATGGGGACGTGTTCAATACTTGTACAAACCAACTACACTTTAAAACAAATGTTCTCTGGTTGTGTAATCTGTATGAAACAAATGCAAGGTTGTTTTAGCAACATGGTGGGGAGGTGCTTTAAAAAAAACAAAAAAACATTGCTTGACATATCAGTTTAGAAAATAGCAACTTTACATTTTTTTCATCCATTTTAGTACACACTGTAACTACAGAAGAGTCAAGCTTTAAATGAGAAAACTATCAAAACTCTTTGGTCATTTTGGAGTGAGATGCTAATGGTCTAATCCAATTCTATGATCTATGCTAAGCTAAGCTAAAAGTGCTCCCACCAGACGCGGAGATTGGCTGAATGGATTCAAAAAATGGTAAAACTCAACAGTATACCTCGAGGGGAGTTGTAAAATGAGTCTGTTTTTTAAAAAAAAGTGAAGTGTTCCTTTAAAAAGCTCTTCAGGCAAGAGCTGAGCAAACATAAATACTTATGAATGTAAATAAGATCGGTATAGTAATGTAAAGAGGATCCGGTGACCTTGGTACTTATATTGTATGGCTTTTTGTTTTTATGTTGTTAACAATGTCACTTGTATTTAACATCAGCCTATTGTTGCATTGAAATGAAAGCAGAAGTGAGTATTTGCTGTGTGTCCTGACAGGATGATGCAACGGCTCCCAGTGGAGCGTCTTCAGTTCTGGACGGAGCGAATGGCACCGGAGTGATGGAGCGTAATGATGAGGAGCGGAGAGGAGGCGGCAGGAGGGCCCAGGTCAGACCAGGAGATCAAGCACAAAACTCCAAAACTCAATCTGAAGATCGCAGTGATTCTCAGGTCAGCCAGGAACCCTCGCAGGGGTCAGAGATCGCAGAGACCGAAAACAAAACAAGCAGGAGTGAAGTGAAGAAACGGCGGCGGACAGCCTGTCCTTATGGCAGCTCCTGCTACAGGTACTGACAACAAACAACCTTTTGATTTATTTATTTGTTTATTTATTTATTATAATTATCCTTTTAAGCAAAATATGAACTACAAGGACATAATTGTACACTGATTGGGCGAATCAGCCATTACAGTTAAAAAAATAATAATAATGATAATTATTAAGTCATAAACATACAGAAAACAGTTTGCAGCATTTAATTGTCTGCAGGCCACAGTGGCTCAGTGGTTAGCACTGTCACCTCACAGCAAGAAGGTCGCTGGTTCGAGTCCCGGCTGGGCCAGTTGGCGTGTGTTTCCTCCGGGTGCTCCGGTTTCCCCCACAGTCCAAAGGACATGCGCTATAGGGGAATTGGATGAACTAAATTGGCCGTAGTGTATGAGTGCGTGTGTGTGTGAATGAGTGTGTATGGGTGTTTTCCAGTTCTGGGTTGCGGCTGGAAGGGCATCCGCTGTGTAAAACATATGCCAGAATAGTTGGTGGTTCATTCCGCTGTGGAGACCCCTGATAAATAAGCCGAAGGAAAATAAATGAATGAATAATTGTCTGCTGATTTGTTCTTTACTTGATGGCATATTTGGTTTTATCAGCTGGCTCATTTGTTGAAACCGTAATTATAGTAGTAAATATTGCACCCACATAGTATCAGTTTACTTTATGATTTAGTATCACAGATGCTGGTAGAAAAGAAAACTAGAAGCAGATGACAGTGGAATCCTTGCTCATTCACGTTACAAATCCAACGGGTAATACCATAAACATAAGACTTGAAATATTGTTTTGTAGATGAATGCTCTGTCAGGTAATGTTATCTCAAGATAAAACGAGGATTAAGGAAACATTCTCAACCAGAAGCTCCTCGGAGATCTTTCATGTGCGTAAATCTGCTGGACTGAAGTTGTTTTTGCGGTGCTGTGTTTCAAAGAGACACACACATGTTTTCCCTGATGTCTAATTCTCTGACGTTTACTTTTTAATAGCTAAAAGCTGAGAGACAGAAACGCAGAATGTGTATTTTTGCAGGATGCCTCTGTCCTCAAACGCAGGGGTGAAGCGTGATGGAAAAAAACAAAAGTGTCTGCATTTGTGCATGTTTGCTTTCCTGCAGGGACTCACATTCCCTTCATCTTTTTATTGTTCTTTCCCTCCGTATTGACATGCAGTACAAGATAAAAGCATTTTCTCAATTGTTCACACAAGAATGACCGGTGTATTGTTTTTGGAAGGAGAAGAATTGCCTTTACTTTTGTTTGCTTTTCTTGAATGTGAAGCATTTATTGATTATAAAGTTCTGTTTTAAATTATAATAGGCAACATTATTATTCCAAAAGTATATCATATTAATTCAGTCATTCATTCATTTTCTTTCGGCTTAGTCCCTTATTTATCTGGGGTCGCCACAGCGGAATGAACCGGCAAAACTATTCCAGCATATGTTTTACGCAGTGGATGCCCTTCCAGCTGCAACCCAGTACTGGGAAAAACCCATACACACTCATTCACACACACTCATGCACTACGGCCAATTTAGTTCATCCAATTCACCTATACCACACGTCTTTGGACTGTGGGGGAAACCGGAGCACCTGGAGGAAACCCACACCAACACCGGGAGAACATGCAAACTCCACACAGAAATGCCAAATGACCCAGCCGGGACTCAAACCAGCGACTTTCTTGCTGTGAGGCTACAGTGCTAACCACTGAGCCACCGTGCCGCCATCATATTAATTGTTATTTTTAAAAACAATATTCAGGGAAAATACTAGCATTTTTATTAATTATCAGTAACCTTTCTTGTTATTGGTATTTTGTTGTAAAACTTTGTGTTGACCCAAGGTTGGGTCAAATATGGACAAACTCATTGTTGGGTAAAAATGTAGGACAAAAAAATAGAACATTAGGTGAAAAAATTTGACAAATATTTGACCCAATGTTGGGTTAAAATAACAGTATGTTTTTTTTTTTTAGAGTGTATAAGTCATATTTAAGCTATCAGTAGCTAAACCTAGCAGCTTAGGACTTGCTAGCATGCATTCTGGCATTGCTAATGTGATTGTTGTCCGTGTATACATGTTTCTAACATGTTTAGCATTATACTAACATGAATTAGCATGTTGTTATCCAATATTTACACTTTGCTAACATGAACTGAACATAATCCATAGTAAAATGTTAAACATGCTTGAAACGTTTTGTAATGTTAAAATCATGCTTAAACTTGTTAGCCATTTGGTAAAATAGGCTAAAACATGCTAACAACATAAAGTTCATGTTAGCAAAATGTAAAACTTTGTTATCAACATAATGCTAAACATGCTAGAAACATGTTTACACTGACAACAGTGTTAGAATCACATTAGCAATGCCATAATCCATGCAAGCAAGATATTAATTAATGCCAACAATGTTGTCCATGTTACAAAGACAATGTTGGTCAAATGCTAATTCATGCTAACAATATGATAAATGGTAGCAGCATGCTTTAACTAATGTTATATTTTTGTTTTGTAGATGTAATATTGTTGAATATTTGAATATGATTAATTGAAAATATTATAATGAATTAATAATTTTTATTACTCCAGTTAACATGAATATCACTGTTTAATGCTAATATGTCATTAAATGATTAAAACAACTAGTAAAAGCATCTTCTGTATGTGCCAGCAGTTGAGATTAGTCAGTTAGGGGCCGTTCACGTTTTTCCTCTCTATTGTTTTTCAATGCAAATGCGCGCTTGACAGATGTGTGTGACCGCTACGTTCACATCTCGCATCTTTGCGCTGCGCATGTGAGACGCCGTGTCCAGTTGAAAGATCTTTAACTTTCTCAAGCAGCGTAGCTCATTACTGTCTGTTCTACAGCAGTGGACCAATCAGAAGAACTTGGAGGCGGGCCAACCGTTGCAAGCTTTTGTTTATAGTAGAAAGTTGTCATGACAACTGTTTTATTTACAGTTATACCATGGTGAAGGAGGCGCCCATTGTTGTCCAGAATATCCTGAGTTATATAAGGCATCTTAACGTTTCTTATCATGACATTGTTTTCCTGTTTCTAATGGGTCCGTTATTATATCACGTTCATAATGTCACATCATGTGCACCTCATGCTATGCTGCGCTTTTTTAAAACTCATTCCTCGCATTTTTAAAAGCAAAGACATGTTTAATATGAAAGAGCCCTTACTGTACTGTTTCGTTGTGGTTAACTGAAATGTTGCATTGTGTCGTGGATGGGTCACAAGAAAGATAATGACTCTCAAAAATGAGTGAACAGCACTTGAATTTGCAGCTGATGGTCTGTCAGTGTAATAATGAAGGTGCTTGGATGCCAGTTGATTTGCTGTATTGTGTTTCATCATGCATTGCTCGACTCGTCAGTAAGCAGTTGTGTTTTCCTCCATTCAGGAAGAATCCGCTTCACTTTCAGGAGTGCAGTCATCCTGGAGACAGCGACTGTGAGGAGGAGAAAGCAGATGAGAAGGAGGAGGATGAAGATGACGATCGGCCTGAGTGTCCGTACGGCACCCACTGCTACAGGTGATGCTCGATGCTTCACTTTAATGCTTTTTTATTTAGAGGATAATTCGCTCAGTCTATGAGGAGGCGCATCTTTTGAGATCTAGAGTTCATTAAAGTGTTTATCTGCAAAATAGAAGCTTTAATACTCCTTGTGTTTTTACTGTATTAGATTAAAAGTTGTTTTCATTTAGATTAAAGTTGGTTTTAATTAGATTAAAAGTCAATGGTTTAACATTTGGGTGGCGCAGTGGGGAGCGCTGTCGCCTCACAGCAAGAAGGTCGCTGGTTCGAGCCTCGGCTGGGTCAGTTGGCATTTCTGTGTGGAGTTTGCATGTTCTCCCTGTGTTGGCGTGGGTTTCCTCCGGGTGCTCCGGTTTCCCCCACAGTCCAAAAACATGCGCTATAGGTGATGAATTGGGTAGGCTAAATTGTCCGTAGCGTATGGGTGTAAATGAGAGTGTATGGGTGTTTCCCAGTGATGGCTTGCAGCTGGAAGAGCATCTTCTGTGTAAAACATATGCTGGATAAGTTGGCGGTTCATTCCGCTGTGGCGACCCCAGATTAATAAAGGGACTAAGCCGAAAAGAGAATGAATGAATGAATATTATAGTTTAGTCATGAGGTGTTAATCATACTCGATAATCGTCACGTTGTGCATGAGTCTACTGTGAACGCTGTGTGATTGTCTAGCGTTTGTTTAACATTTGTTCTTTATGCTTGCTTCTATATTTCAGGAAGAATCCACTTCACAAGAAAGAGTTCAAACACACAAAGTCACCACGTGAGTATTTTGAGTATTTGTAAAACTGATTTGAAAAAATTTGATGACAAACTTTAATGTTGGCTGCACAAAAGCACATGAATTAGCATGCTGCTAGCATGTTTCTTGTATTTTAGCATAATGTTAACATTAATTAGCATGTTTTTAGCATAGCATAAATGAACATGATGCTAGTATGTTTTTTTTAATTAGTTTCTATCATGAATTAGCAAAGTTTTATTTAGCGTGAATTCATTATAAAACATTCAAACTGCTTGTTAACTTACCATGTTTCTAACATTGGCTTTAGCATGTTGCTAGCTTGAGTTGTCATGTTGCGAACATGTTTTTAGATTGAGTTAACATGGATTGTCATGTTGCTAGCATGTTTTTTGCCTAAATTAGTGTTTGTTGCATAAATTGGGATGTTGTTAACAATTAGCATGTTGATAGCATGTTGTTTGTAGCATGAATTGGCATATTTGCTAGTGTGGTGTAGCATTTTATTTGTTGCTAACATGTTTCTAACATTAACATATTGCTAACACAAATTAGCATGTTGTTAAGCATTAATTACTATGCTACTTGCATGAATAAGCATGTTTTTTCAGGCATGTGTTGCTTACTTACAAGAATTAGGGTGGTTTAGCAGGAGTTAGCATGTTGTTAGCAAGAATTAGCCTGTTTCTATTTTTCCTGTTTCTATAATTAGAATGTTAGCAAATAAACATTTTAGCACTGTTAGCAAATTATAATGTTAGCAAATAAACATGTTGGCAAATGATACCGTTGCCAAATTATACTAATAGCAAATGATAACAT
>CAIGQV010019186.1:4550736-4564619 GCA_903798115.1 Danio jaintianensis | reverse complement strand
GATAAACTTCCGGTGAAAGGTTAATGTGATGTATTTTTAATTTCACACTGTTCTTTGCACAGCATTGATGTTGTAATGTATTAAAAGTATAATCACTTTAATAAACTTAAGCATTCATAAAGTTCTTGAAACGTTATGTTAATGGTTATGTTAACACAGCTAGTGTTTTTCAGCCATCGATAAGCGTCCGGTGAAAGGTTAGTGACTTTTTCATTTCACAAGGTTTCTTTTACAGCTTCGATGTTGTAATGTATTCGAGGTAGGCTATAATCAGTTAAATAGACTTAAGCATTCATTTAATTGTTCAAGCGTAAAACAAGATGAAAGACGTGTAAACGCTAGCGCCGTCGGTAGCAACAGGCTAGCACAGAAACTCCATTGAAAATACTCCATGGTGAAATAAATTTCCATATTTTAAAGATATGGCGTGGACCAATGGAATTTAATTCAGTGTTTCTTGACTGGTCTGAGACCTACTTTATATCGTATCTCAATCAGGCAGTGAAGACCATTGATTTTTAAAGCAACCAGATCTTAAACGTGCATGATAACGATTGAGCTGGCTTACTGAAAAATAAAAGTGCTTGTGCATATACCCCATTGTAGGCTACTTGATGAACATTCTTATAATGTTGAGAGAGACATTTTTAGTACAACATTCTTAGAAAGTTCTTATAAAGTTATTAATATAATTTCTAAATTAATATGCAAGCAGAACAAACTTGCATTTGATGTATTCATAAAACCGTCATATTTAAATGGAGGCGCAATTAAGTAACTTTTATTTTTATTTTTTTTAGATTTATTTTTGGCCTTTTTGCCTTTATTAGATGAGACAATAATCAGACAGGAAGCGAAGTGGGAGAGAGAGGGGTAGGGTTGGGAAATGTCCTCGAGCCAGGATTCGAACTCGGGACGCCCTGAAGTGCTACCGCAACATATGTCAGCGCGCTAAGCACTAGGCTATTGCGCCGACAACTTGGGTTTTAAAATGGTTTGGAAATGAAAACTGTTCTGCTCATGTTCCAACTATTGACAAATACTTAATTCAAATACTTTTGGTAATTAGCAGAAAAGCCATAACTCGAAAATGGTTTCAGGTTAATCCTCCAACAAGGGCTCAATGGATAGGAACTGTAAAGGAAATACACTGTATGGAGAGACTGACTTTTAACCTAAGACTTGATTGGCAAGTATTGGCAAAAATGGACTGAGTATGTCATTGTAAACAATATGTGATAATGTGCTTCAAATGTATTGTGATTTGAGTTTGTAACCCCTATGACAACCGCTTTGTTCTTTGTTTTTTTTCCTCCCCTTCTGTCCTTTTTTTTCTGAATAAAAAAATAAATAATAAATTGTTCTGCTTATGTTTCATGAATGAAGCACAACTTCCTTTTTTAAAACAGTCAGCTTCCTGCTTCTGTAGCTATGCTACTCATGTACAGTACTCCATTGACTGAATGGCAAAACATAGTACATTTTGAACAAGTTAGCTAGGTAACATTTGATTACAATCTTTGGTGTTGGTTTGAGAAAGCTCTGTGTTTTAAAGTTTGAAGCTGCTTTGTCTTTTTCACCATCTCAGAAACAACATAAGTAAATTAAATTTAATTCAAGTTCATTTGTATAGTGCTTTTGACAATAATTATTGTTTCAAAGCAGCTTTACAAAACGTGCACGTTATTGCATTATATACAAATTCGGAAAAGTTAAGGTTATTAGTTACCATAACTTTATTAGTTACTAATAACTTTAATTAACTTATGGCTTTTAACAGTTAAGGTTAATTGATAAATATGTATTTTCTGCACATTATAGTAATTTATAGTAAATACTATAGTGTTTTTGAACATGTCCTGATAAGTTTGAAGATCTGACCAGACTTTATTAGGCCTATTATTCAGACTAAAAATGTACCTCATTCATCATCTTTTATGACAAATGTAATTATTTAATATTTATGATTTTGTCCACAGGGATTTGGTTGGATTGATGGATGTTTGCTATCGGTGGATTTCGTGTTTGACAGGTGGAGTGACAGTGCATCAGAGAAGAGAAATTATTTCGATTAAAGATTATCAGGACACATAAAAAGGTAATGCTGTGCACAAATAAATCATTTACGATAAACGGCTGCAAAAGAAAAAAGAAGTATCCATTCAGATTTCACGGGGACTTTAAATGTTGCCTACGCAGGGATCTGACTGGAAACAAAGCGAATGTGTTTTTCAGATTGAGTCACACACTGATAATTCCTTGTTAATGATGTGCAAGGGGACTCCTGGTTCTTCTAATAAATTTTTTTTCTTCTTTTTTTGCTGTGCTTGACTTGTTACAATGCGATTCGTTCACTTTTATATCTCCCAAGGCGCCTGCTCATGTTTCTGTATTTGTTCAATGTATTAAACCAACTCGGAAAGTCCAGAACGTGGTCAAAAAAAAAGGGATGGCGTGTGTATGGAAACACAAACTTCTTTTCAATATAAAACAAAAGTGCATCTTGTACCCAAAAGCTGTGAGCATATGAATTGTAAACTAGGAAAGGGAGCAATTTGCTAACTTGATTTCCCAGTCAAAACCATTTAAAATGATCCAGAGAAAACCCGGTAGGCAGATGTTATTACAGATACGTTTTAGCTTTTTATGTCATTCCAGACTCCATTACAGCATTTGGGAAATGAAAAGTAATTAAATGAACCCAAATATGCAGTTGTATGTACGCTGATCAGAAAACAAAATGAGGATAAATCCATTGCCTCTAATTATGATTTATACTTGTGGACAAATTTTCAGAGATCTGCTTTCATGCATGTTAAGTTTGTAATAAAAAGGAAAGTTTGGCCTCATTTTCAACATTTTTGGGTAATCGAAAGCAACTAACAGAACATGGGGTTTAATAAAAGCATGTTTTTGAGATTGAATACCAGGTGTAAACTGTTTGTTTTAATCATAAATGCTTTATTCAGGGAGGAGCAATATACTTTTTATAGTTGTATAATGATTCTGTGGCGACATTTCTTCAAAATTATGTTTATGTTTTGTACGTGTTTTAAGTGAAATGTTTAATGAGTCACACTACAATCACAAAAAGTTTTATCCGGTAAATCTAGCAAGGTTTTATTACTGTATGTTGGAGGAAGTTTGGAAATGACTGTGATTGGCACTATATAATATGAGACACCACATATGTTGTCATTATAATGGAAGTCAATGGGACAAAAACAGCCACAGACATAACGAAAAGGTAGTCAATTTGCCCAGAGTGTATTGTTGAATATTTGTTTTTACAATTTTCAAAGTGTTTTCCCAAAATATGTGTCAAAATATGATTTGTCACCAAAAATCATTTCATTTGCTGAAACACAGAGAAATGTGTGGCTAAATTAAGCCTCAAAATCTAAAAGACTCAAAAAACAAACAAAAAAAAAACCCATCCCCAACAGCACGCAAGAGTTAATATCACAACTGTTGGCTGAAACACATCGGTGTTCTTCAGTAATGTTATCTGAAACTCTTGCAATCAGTCATTTTGCCTCTGAAAACTCATATTCATGAATTCACTGATCCTTCCGAAGTCAACTTTTTTTGGTCCTTATGAAAGATTATTATTTTTCATTTTATTCGTGTACATTCCACATCCTCGGTCACTCTCAACGAGGAAGTCCTAATGTCGTCTTCCGCCATCTTTCCGGCAATAACCCTCGTCAGTGAGCGCCACTTAGCGAATTTAACAGCTCTGAGCCACTTCACTGCATTATTCCTAACGCTCACAAAACAGAGCGTATTAATGACACCGTTGCTCATAGCGATGCATTCGATGATGTAAAAAATGACCAGAGAATTTCGCCCTCGCGTGATCAGCACCGGGTAAAAATCGCGTAGCAATGTGAAACTGTAATACGGTGCCCAGCACAGCACGTACGCCACCAAAACCGCGATTAGTACTACGACTGTTCTGCGCCGCCGCCGTAGTCGCTTCCGAAGTTGCTCCGTCGGAAATCCAGGAACATTCTTGAACCAAAGCTCCCTCGAAATCTGCGCGTAACAGATCGACATGGTGGCCACGGGCCCCAGGAACTCCACGATGAAGATGAAGAGGAAGTAGGAGCGGTACACGAGCTGCTGATCTGCGGACCAGATCTGGGCGCAAAAGATCTTCTTGTCGTGGTCTGGTGTGCTGTGCGGGTACTCGTGCTCTGTGGCAAAGTATGCAGACGGTACGGCGATGAGAACGGGGATTATCCAGACCCCAAATATGAGCCAGTACGCTGTCTGATACTTCATGCGGGGCTTCAGCGGGTGAACGATAGCCATGTACCTGTTGAATACAGAAAGGGATGATTATCACTGAATAGTAACACCATGTCCTAACAACCACGCGATGTGACAAGATTCCAGCGACAAGCAATTTGTTTGTTTGCACCAAACATGACACAACAGAAACATTTAAATACCAGGTACTGCACTCCCAATGAAAAGGTAAAGGCTTTTAATCTAATTATTACATATTAAACCTCTTTAATATTTTTACTAGACTACTGAGTGACTGGTGTTGTTGGTTTGCACTGAGTCACAGTTCTGCCTTTAATTGTCAAACCGTCTGCTAGTTATTTTATTTTCAAGATCTGAGGTGAACTATCTGCTGCTGCTTTCAGTAGTATGACAATAAATGTCTTGTAAAATAATATTCAAACTCACATTGGAAGCATTTAACATTAAATAAAGCCCATAATCAGTACCTGAGGTAATTATTGTCATAGTAGTATATACTGTTGTTTTGCCATGACATTGCGAAAATAGAAAGCATTTCTAAAATAGAAATTTTGCTTGTCGCAGATGGTTAGGACAAAAACTTCTTTTAACATGGATAAGATACATTTTATCACGTCGCGGTGCCACGTCGCATGTACTTAGGACACAGTGTAATTTTAAAGGGGTCATGAACTAAGAAACCAAAATCCCCTTGATATTTTTATATATGAGAGGTCATAGTGCTATTAAAACATCCTGTAAGTTTCAGAACTCAAAACATAATTGTTACTCTAAAAACTGTAACAACAACAACAAAAAAACATTTATATTGAAGGCAGTCTGCCGAAACAAGAGGTTTTGGAATGTTCTACTCTATGATGTAATAGAGACAGAGTACATTTAGGCCACGCCCACACCAAGGGGGAAAACAGGTAGTTTCAATCCAGCCTGTTCCAAGTGGATGGCCTTACAGTCGCAACCCAGTACTGGGAAACACCCATACACTCTTACATTCACAGACACTCATACACTACGGCCAATTGTGTTTACCCAATTCACCTATAGCACATGTCTTTGGACTGTGGGGGAAACCGGAGCACTCGGAGGAAACCCACGCCAACATGGGGAGAACATGCAAACTCCACACAGAAATGCCAACTGGCCCAGCCGGGACTCGAACCAGTGACCTTCTTGCTGTGAGGCGACAGTGCTAACCACTGAATCACCGTGCTACCGCATCCACAACTGTAAATGTTATTCATTAAATACTGAAAAATATTGGTAATATAGTTATATAGCCAATATTTGAATCCTAAAATATTAAACTGAAGTTATTTTGAACTTGGTTGCATTGTAATATCAAATTTGCACAAGCAACTACAAATAGTCGAGTGCATTTACATAACATAGAAACAAAATGAAAAGTGGAATGAAATACTTCCCTAGAATGATCCCTTCGAATTTAGCCTTAGTAGACCGCAAGGTTGCTCATTAGGGTTAATATTAAAGTAAACGTTGGTCGCATTATTTGCTGATTAATGTTTGAGGGAAGATAAAAAAGAAGCAAACTGCAGCAATATATTAAAGAGACAGAGTACATTTAGGCCACGCCCACACCAAGGGGGAAAACAGGTAGTTTCAATCCAGCCTGTTCCAATAGCTATGTTAATAGTTAATAGCTATCTGAAGATGCGAATTAAACTTATGCGCAAAACGGCAATATCGCATCAAATATTTCCGATTAAAGCACCGTTTATTTCCCAGTGATGGGTTGCAGCTGGAAGGGCATCCGCTGCGTAAAACATATGCTGGATGGGTTGGCGGTTTATCCCGCTGTGGCGACCCCAGATTGGTAAAGGGACTAAGCCGAAAAGAAAATGAATGAATGAATAAAGCACCGTTTACATCCAGTGAGTCCTAGAGAATACAATCGTCACTTCCTGATAAGAAAAATGTAGTTTGGTGCAGTAGAAGAAGACACTGTGGGCCTTTTTTCTTATATAATAAATTACTTTTGCCTCAGAAGACAAAAATGAAATGCAATGAATGTGTGGTGGCTTTTAGAGGCATGAGATGCTCTTTGGGAGCGCAGACACTCAAGACAGATCTGGGAGGTAATAATACTGTAATAATGCAGTAGACGGCCTTCCTGACATTTCTGACTTATTACAAAAAAACCTGAACTAAAGCACTAAAGCTGCTGTGTGACATGCTGTACAGCAAACAACAGAACTAAGTATATTTATTATTTTATATATTGAATATATTCACTGATGGTCAAGATGATTTAAAGTACCCAGATGAGCCTGTGTGTTATCATACCATGTAATGTTGTGACTGACCAATCAGAATTAAGTATTCCAGAAAGCTGTGCAATAATGTTATTTAATGATTTTATTTTCATCAACTAGTGTTAACAAAGATGAATAAATACTGTAATAAATGTATTGTTCATTACTTGTTTTGTGTATGAGCAAATACATTAACTAAATCAACTAATGAAAGAGTTTAACCTGGCTCTGGGTTTGAATCTGGATCAGGAGAAGGTGTGAAAACGTTTCGAATAGATGTGGTGTGTTTGTGCAGATCTGCACTTAACAAAGATCTCAGAGTTTGATCTCTGTTCAAAGCTCAAATCCTCAGAACAGTCCAAACATAGAAAATGAATCAGGATTATCAGTCTGGCACACAGCAGTCTATTAACACACTCCGACTTCATGATCTGCCCACCGCTTCCCGCTCTTAATAAGATATTTCATAACCTTTTGACATTCATAGAGAATAACTGGATTTTCCATCTCTGGTTCTCTAAATGAAGCACTATTTCTACCCATTTACACTTTGTCGTGATTAACAGCACATCTTTGCCCACGGGAAGTCTTGTTTTTGCTGTTATGCCTTCACATGTTTTACTGGATGAATTTAATTTGTTAATTTTTCCGTATGTTATTTAAGAGTCCAATGTTCCGAAGTTCTTCCCAAAGGAAATCTTTTTTATCTGAGTCCCTGCTAGACGAGCAGGAGTGAACAGCGTGTACTTTTCCCAAAAATACATGTGGTTTCTGTGATACATGGGAAGACCAAAATATTTATTACATTTATTATTGATATATATCAGGTACTACCTGTCAGGGTCACGAATAAGAAGAGTTGACAGGAAACAGTACGCCTGGATTACATCATAAAAACATTGCATGATCAAAACAGCGGCTCTGTTCCAACACCTTACTAGGAAGGGAGCATTTCAACCTTTTTTTTCTTTCTTTTTTTGGTGTGGTCAGTGTCATTTCAAATAAGTTTCGTAAAATTGTTGATGAAAAGGTTACAAAAGGCATGGTAATATTTAAAACCTTAATATCTTTCCACAGTCTCTCATTACTGAGAATATGGTTTAACTGAAAAATATTTAGTTATGCTTTTTTTAAATACAAAGGTTAATATGGACCCAGAATAGACTGGTACAGAAAACTAGTATACAGATTTATTTTGAATGCATTATGAGTGTTAAGAAGTCAATTTTAGATCATCCATCCACAACTCATTCATTCATTCACTTCCTTTGGCTTAGTCCCTTATTTATCAGGGGGAATGAACCGCCAACTGTTTCAGCATATATTTTATGCAGTGGATGGCTTTACAGTCGCAACCCAGAACTGGGAAACACCCATACACTCTTACATTCACAGACACTCATACACTACGGCCAATTGTGTTTACCCAATTCACCTATAGCGCATGTCTTTGGACTGTGGGGGAAACCGGAGCACCCGGAGGAAACCCACGCCAACATGGGGAGAACATGCAAACTCCACACAGAAATGCCAACTGGCCCAGCCGGGACTCGAACCAGTGACCTTCTTGCTGTGAGGCGACAGTGCTAACCACTGAGTCACCGTGCCACCACATCCACAACTGTAAATGTTATTCATTAAATACTGAAAAATATTGGTAATATAGTTATATAGCCAATATTTGAATCCTAAAATATTAAACTGAAATTATTTTGAACTTGGTTGCATTGTAATATCAAATTTGCACAAGCAACTACAAATAGTCGAGTGCATTTACATAACATAGAAACATAATGAAAAGTGGAATGAAATACTTCCCTAGAATGATCCCTTCGAATTTAGCCTTAGTAGACCGCAAGGTTGCTCATTAGGGTTAATATTAAAGTAAACGTTGGTCGCATTATTTGCTGATTAATGTTTGAGGGAAGATAAAAAAGAACCAAACTGCAGCAATATATTAAAGCAATATACTTTTTATGCCCCTTTTTACATGATGTAAAATAGGTCTCGGATGTCCCTAGAGTGTGTATGTGAAGTTTCAGCTCAAAATACCACACAAATAATGTTTAGAAACTGACCCTTTTAGGCTTTGATCCTAATTGTGCCGTTTTGGTGACTGCCGCTTTAAATTCAAATGAGATTGTGCTCTTTTCAAAAGAGGGCGGAGCTACAAATGCCTATGTGTCAGCATAGTGGCATATTCAAAAACAAGACTAACTTAATATGCTAATGAGGGAGAGATCATCACTAATGGGTGGAGCTTTTCCCCTCTGATGACACGTACAAAGGAAGAATGTCAATCAAAGTGTTTCTGCAGACTGTTTTGATCAAGTGTGATTATAAAAAATAGAATTAATACATTTTTACCATTAGAAGCTTGTTATATTCACAGACTGTTGCCACACAACTAGGTTTAAATCCCTTATAAAAGTAATTTTTGCATAATAGATCCCTATTAAAGCCTTTCCCTGCTGGTATCCAACATAAATTATGCTTAGCATGCTGGGAGTAGCATGGGATGTTACAGTATAGTTTCTACTGTATAACCAGCTCTAACTTCACACTGGTTTATCCCGGATTTTTCAGCAGGGTTTAGAGGCGATAAGATTGTTAAATGCACTGTACTGTGTGTCCTATGCTAATTTTCTGACATGCAAGCTGACGCATTGGCTCACATCTAAGGCCTGGATTTACATGAGCTGCCTATTTCTGGAGGCTAAATTCAGCACATTCTCTCCGGCCGTTCGAATATTGACATGCTAATTTTCTATATACCTCAGAAAGTAGTCAAATGTGATGCAAGCGCTGACCAATTCCTCGCATACAGGTGCAAATGCACTTTAGAAAAGCATGAGCTCTGGGTGAGTCCTGCACCTCACCTCTAATCCTGCCTTCGAGTCTTTCTGAGAACTCTCTGCTGTAAGATTGGAAGTTGCAAATGTGATTTTGAGTGTAGAGATTTGAGATTTTTATGTGCTATTTTTACTTATTTAATGAAAAATTTCCATGAATATGGTGCAAATTAAAAACCTGAACAGCACTGTATAACCTGCAATCATTAATCATTAAAGAGTGATCTTTCTCTGATTTAAACACATTAAAATTGGTTGGTATGAATTAATGCTTATAGGTTGATTTCATTTACATTTAGTCATTTAACACAGTGGTTCCCAAAGCGGGGGTCTGTCGGGGGTCGCTTGGTGATTTCCAAAGTCAAATATATTTTATTAAACAATTGGAACCTTTATTGACCCCTGATGAATAAGGGACTGAGCCGAAGGAAAATGAATGAATGAATGATTACAAGATGATTAATATGATGCAAGTCATCAGCCACCAGCACTTTTTAATATAGACCTCAGTGTAGGCGCCATGGGTCTACATTTTGCTCTGCCTGTATATTTTTTATATTATATATTATATTTTTACAGAACCACAGTTTCTGCTGAAAAAAAATTCTTTAATGTACTCTTAAAGAACAAAATGTCATCTAAGATGACCCGAATCTGAGTAAACTGACAGCAAATATTCATTTTTGTGTGAACACACTACTCAAAAAATCCCATTGGTGCATGTATTATTTAATTTACTATTCAATTATTTAAGCCAAGCACTCACCTGTCCACAGCGATGGCCAGCAGGGCATTGGTGGACACGTAGAGAGACACAGTCCTCAGGTAGTTAATGGAAACACAAAGGACAATCCCATGATCCCATGACAGCCGCTTGACCACGTAATAATCCACCAGAAAGGGGCAGCACACAGTCGCCACCAGAAAGTCTGATATTGCCAAGTTGGCGATGAGTAAATTGGTCAGATTCCTCAATTTCTTGTAACGTGCCAGCGAGGCGATAAATACGCAATTCCCAACACCACAGACCAGCATAATGCAAACCAGGACCACCGCAATTACGATGGTGGCCACGAAAAACGCTCGTCCCTGAGTCGTGTCAGGAATCTCGTCCATCGGGACCTCGTAATCCACTGGGACGTCATAGATGAGGTCATGAGGGCTCCCTGACGGCTGAATAAGAGTCCATGTCTCGGTGCTTGTGTTGTCTTCAGTCATCTTCTGTATTTATTGGTCCGTCAAAGCACCGGGGTCTTCCATGCTTGAATATATAATCTGCAAAACACACAATACTGTACACTAGGGCTGCACGATATTGGAAAAATCTGATATTGCAATATTTAGTTTTTCTGCAATATATATTGCGATAATTCAATTTCGCCAGATGGCTTAGATAGCTTGATTTGGAAAATAATGTATTAATATGGATTGGTTAGGATTCTGGATGGGATTGAATCCGTATAAAATATAATAAACTAATTACAAGCGAATATAAATACAATATAGCAAAGATAAAAGTGAAACAAACTGTGCTGTATGGGTTTCTGGGAAGTCTAACAGTATTCAGGTACACAAATTGAATAATCAAATGTAAAATAACATTGTTTTATTGTATATATAGTTCAATGAAATCTTTATTAAAGTTACAAATGGTAAAATTTCTTCTGACCGAATGCTTTAAACTCCTGAAATGCTCACACAGTCAGTCACATTGAAAACATATGCACATAATAAACTTTCACTCCATTATGGTCACATTTTGAGGTGAAATCCCTTGTGTTTACTGTTTTTTAGTATACTCTCTCGAAAATAAAGCCTCAAATGTGGTTTTTGCATAGAAAGAATTGGCGGGAACAGTTACATAGAACCATACAAAGAATCTTGGAACAGTTCTAAAAAGAACCATTTGTAAATGTCCCGTGAAGTGCCTTGAAATGTGCATTTTTTTATTTGATGTTTGATGTAATCTAAATTGAAAAACGAAGAGAGGGCGGGACAGAGTAGCTCCTCCCCTTTTTAAAAAACATCCAATAGCATTTCGTTTTTTAAACTAACATCTAAAAATGTTTATTTTAATTTCACCACACCTTTAAATGTGAATTTCTGAGGTCTGCGGACTACGCAATTCTCCTCATATTGGGATTAGCCATTCAGCTTTTTTCACGATTACAATTAGTTCAAAATGCAGCAGCAAGACTTTTAACAGGTGCACTTAAGCATGATCATATTACTCCTGTCTTACTTCACTGGTTGCCGGTGCGCTAGAGTGGGTTTTAAAATGTTACTTCTTGCGTTCAAATCATTAAACAGCTTGGCCCCATCCTAACTTTCTACCATTTTGATTGAGCACCATCCAACCAGATGACTTCAATCATCAAATCAGAGACTTTTGTTGGTTTCTAAGTCTAGGTTAAAATGTCAGGGTGATCGAGGTTTCTCTTTAGCCACTGCTAAACTTTGGAATGATTTGCCCCTTTTCATTAGATTGGCACCATATTTGTCTGTTTTTAAATCCGAGTTAAAAAGTTCCTGCTTGACAAAGCATTTAACACATGAATGCATTTTATTTCACATTTTACTGGCTTTTGTTAACGTAAAAGCTTTTCGTTTCTTTTATTCTTTCTATTTTTTATTTGTTCTTTGGTTTATCTTGCTGTTTTTTGTTTTTAGTCATTGTTAAGCACATTGCTCAACTTGGGTTGTTTTTAATTGTGCTATATAAATAAATTGTCATTGTTACTGCATGAACTGGAAGGTGCACTGCAAAAAAAATGCTTTTCTTATTTGGAGTTTTTGTCTTGTTTCTAGTCCAGATATCTAAAAATTCTTAAATCAAGAAGCATTTTCTAGACAAGCAAAAAATACTGGCTTGTTTTCAGAAACAATGTCAAAATGAAGTGAGTTTTCTCTTAAAAACAAGCAAAATAATCTGTCAATGGGGTAAGTAAAAGAATCTTATTTCAAAGTGAAAACAAGATTATTTTGCTTATTATTTTGTCTAGAAAATGCTTCTTGATTTAAGGATTTTTAGATATTTGGACTAGAAACAAGACAAAAACTGTAAGTAAAAAAAGCATTTTTCACATAAAAGTTTTATTTCATATAATGGGTTAGGGTTATTTTGGCGCTCCTCCTGATATTTTTCACTTGCAGCAAACTAATGGTTGGAGAGGCGTGGCTAATTTGGCTAAGCATATTTCACCCAATCCGTCCAACCAACACAATCTCACAGCAATTCGTAACTTTTTGATTTAGTGGCTAATTCCTATGAATTTGTATGATCTCATTTGTACAATTTAGTATGATTTGCTCCTCCCCCAATGACCATGTCTCTTTTTCAAAATCATACATTTTCGTACGACTGAACTAGTGACTGAAATAGTTACGTTTCCTCGTGAGCTCAGGCTGGTCAAACTGATGTCATCAGAGAAGGATTTGATTAAAGATTTTTTTTGAGTGGATTATTTTGCGCTGATTAATTTACCCACCCCTCACTTTTTCCGAACCTATTTCAAATTCTTTCTTTCTGTTGAACACAAAGGAAGATATTTTAATTGCTGGTACCTATTGACTTTTTTTCTGGGACCCATTTATTTGTTGTTTTTCCAACTATGGAATCAATGGGTGCCAGCAACCAGCATTCTTCAAAATATCTTCTTTTGTGTTTAACAGAGGAACAAAACTCATAAAGGTTTAAAACCTCACGAGGGAGAGTAAGTGATGATGTAATTTAAATTTTTTGGTGAATATATTTACTAACAATACATTTAGGACTAACAATGAGCAAAAAAAACATTGTTCATTTTTATTTCATGCGTACTTTAAAATTGAAAGGACTTTTTCTACCATGAATGTTAAACTCCGGCATTAATGCCAGCAAATCATTAACTTTTATTTTCAGATTTGTACAGTCAGCAATCGCTCGGACATTCTGCCTAACATGTAATTTTAGTGTTTCATGGAACAGATTAAAATTATATGTGGTCATTAAATGTCAACAAAATCTTCCCTTGAGGTTGAACTGTGATTTTAATGGAAGACAACATATTCATAACCCAGTGAAACGTGTGGATGGGAGACAACAGCATGCCTAGTTATCTGGCAGATTCAGGTTTCTAAGTTTGGAGAGCTCACAGATGGCCATTAGAGAAGGATTTATGATAATGCGCAGAATCTGGTGCATGTTTACTTAAAACTTAGCTGAACTTATTTTTGTTTAAAACGGAATGTTATTCATTTACATATTTGTGTGTGTGTGTGTCTTTGTGTGTGCGTCCATCTGTGCGTGTGTGTGTGTTTACTTTTTCCAGTTGCTTCTTTTGTCATCTGGTATTACAGTGTATGAGAATGCTATAATAAATATGGTGGATCAGTCTCCGAGTGACACAAATCATTTTACTAATTGCTCATGTGAACTGGTAAATGACAAGTAATCATATACAGTCAGGCTCGAAATTATTCATCATACCCCTGGGCTATGAATAAT
>CAIGQV010019186.1:4531115-4545179 GCA_903798115.1 Danio jaintianensis | reverse complement strand
CTGTGTGTGTGTGTGTGTGTGTGTGTGTGTGTGTGTGTGTGTGTGCGTGTCTGTATATCACGTACTGTACCTTGCTGACAAGCGGGACTGAGCCAGGGCAAGCACAGTGATAATGTCTATTTGTCTCCTCCAAAAACAGCTTCTGCAGACATCGCGTTATGTTGTGAACATTTATAATATTTTTGCGGCAGATAGACGCGAGTCGCTTTCTGTATATCCAAAACGAAAAGATTCAGCAAAAGCAGAACGACCGCGATGTGCGGACCTCTCTTCATTTTGGTGCTTTGCTTTCATGACTGTCACCTAGCAACAGCCGTACACAACACAGCAGCTCGATGACGCAAGTGTACCGGGGTTCAGAAGGAAAACAGACAGTGTGAACACAAACCAACCGAGAAGGTGGCAAGGGGGGACAATCGAACTTGGGTACGGTCCAGGCAATTGAACCAAGTGTGAAAGCACCCTTAGAAAACCTTGAGAGAAACAATATAGTTCAACGTCAAACTTAATTGACCTCGATACTGGAAAAAAGATGTCATGAGGTAAATTTATTGGACAAATAAATCAATATATAGACAAGAAATTGTATTTCACCAGCTACTGTCCTACCATGCATAATACAGTATTTTTAACTGTTATTGTGGGTCCATTTGAACAGGGAACATTTTGACAACATGGCTGCCTGTCATATAAACATACCCTCTTTACTACTGCAGTGGGAACCAAAATCTGAAAACAGAATAGCAAAACGTGATTAATTATGCAGAAAATTACCACGAATGTCACCACGAAAACTTGTAACTTAAACATCCAAATGAAAATGTGACGCCGGCGAACAAGCTTCCAAAGTGTATGAAGTAATTTGTCATGACTTTGTTTTCTTCTTTCATTTCTTCCTTTTATTTTAGAATTGAAAGGTGACCCAGACACATTTCATGCGATTGAAAATGAGCTCCTTCTTCTTGCTGACGACTGAGAGGGTGGATAGGCCATCGTGACAGCCTGCAGAAGAAAGTGAAACAGGTGTTGTATTAAAGATTTATTCACATGTTGACCACAGAATCTATCAAAGAGCATCATGCTGTCCTCCACACACAGACACACGCCATCCCTCACTGCCTGACAGAGTCATTCCTGAACAGCCACTAAATTTACAGCTTCAGCACCGATAGCCGAGGACTTTAGATTGCTGCATGGACAAAAATATCCCTCTCTTTCTCTAAATCACTCACACACATGTACACCATCCTGGAAAAAAGTGAGCCATTAAAGCAACACTCCACTTTTTTTCTTTTTTTTTTTTTTTTTTAGAAACAGGCTTACATGTCACCTACAGAGTTAAACAGCTGAGTTTTACCATTTTTTAATCCATTCATCTGATCTACATGTCTGGCAGAAGCACTTTTTTTTTAGCTTAGCTTAGCTTAGCATAAATCATTGAATCGAATTAGATCATTAGCATCTCACTCCAAAAATGAGTTATGATCATTTTCCTGTTTAAAGCTTTTGTAGTGTACTAGGACTGCCGAAAAATGAGAAGTTGCTATATTCTAGGCCAATACTGATAGGAACTATACTCTGATTCTTGTGTAATAAGCAAGGAACTTTGCTGCAATACCATGGCTGCAGCAGGAGCAATGATATTATGCAGCGCTGTTACTTAAGTTCATCAGAGACAACAAGAAGACAAAATTAGAACGTTCTCATCATAGGTAACAGCAGCTTTAAATAGAAAAATTATTAAAACTTTTTTTTTCCAAGCAAGATGCTAATGGTCTAATCCGATTCAATGATCTATGCTAAGCTAAGCTAAATGTGCCAGACCCGGAGATCAGCTGAATGGATTCAAAAATGGTAAAACTCAACTGCTTAACTCTGGGGGAGCTGTAAAATTTCTTAAAATAAAAAAGTGAAGCGTTCCTTTAAAGCAGCACCAAAAGATAAAAGCAGCCAAATATCAATCAGAGACAACAAGAGGACAAAATTATAACGTTCTCATCATAGGTAACAGCAACTTTAAATAGAAAAATTATCAAAACTATATATATATTTTTTCATTTCCAAGCAAGATGCTAATGGTCTAATCTGATTCAATTATGTATGCTAAGCTAAGCTAAAAGTGCTCCCGCCAGACCCAGAGATCGGCTAAATGTATTTAAAAATGGTAGTACTCAACTGCTTAACTCTGGGGGAGTTGTAAAATGAGCCTATTTCTTAAAATAAAAAAGTGGTGTTCTTTTAAAGCAGCATCAAAGACAAAAGCAGCCAAATAACAATCCGAGACAACAAGAGGACAAAATTACAATGTTCTCATTATAAGTAAATCTCATTATAACTGGAAGTGGAAAAATAGTGCGGCTTTAAGGGTGGACAGCTGTGTACATCCATTAGACTGCGTCAGAGAGCACGGTGAACTCATCTGACGGCAGACGCTTCACAAGTCCTTCCTTCCCGAACACAGTGTGTGAATGTCCAGCACGCTTGAGTTACTTCACAGATTGTGTGAGGAAACCTGCTGTGTGACCCTGATCAGAGCGGCGTAAAAAACGATGATTCGGCTGTCATGACGACGACAGATCAGCGGTCTCCTCATTTAGAAAGTAAATGGGGATGACGCTAGCTGATGTCGTCTCACTAGCTATCTTTCCATCCATGTGCATTTTGGAATATTTAGTTTAACATCAGTCCCCACAAAACAGTATGTCAGTGGCCTCAGTAGTCAGATATTTGAATGACCAGACCTGTCTCCGAAAGAAATACAAACAGGACTAATTTTATCTGGTTAGTTTCCCCACATTCATTTTCCTTCGGCTCAGTCCCTTACTTATCAGGGGTTGCCACACCGGAATGAACCGCCAACTATTCCGGCATACGTTTTACACAGTGGATGCTCTTCCAGCCGCAATCCAGTACTGGGAAACACCCATTCACACACTACGGGCAATTTTGTTTACCAAATTAACCTATAGCGCATGTGTTTGGACTGTGGGGGAATCCGGAGCACTCAGAGGAAACCCACGCCAACATGGGGAGAACATGCAAAATCCACACAGAAATGCCAACTGGCCCAGCCTGGACTCGAACCAGCAACCTTCTTGCTATGAGGCGACAGTGCTAACCACTGAGCCACCATGCCGCCTAGTTTCCCCACAATAAAATAAAATATCAACAACAAAACATGTCGGCAGTGTAACCATAGCATTTCTACTTCTGTGTTGTATTATAGTTTACTTGTTCCAAACCTTTATGAAATTTCCACCTCCTGTTAAACACAAAAGTAGATATTTAGACGAAAGCTGAAAACCTCTAACCTTTGACTTCCATAGCAGGAAAAACAAATACTTACAGGTTACAGGTTTTGAACATTTTTCAAAATATCTTCTTTTGCGTTCAACGGCAGAAGGAAACTCGTATAGGTTTGAAACAAGTAAAGGGTGAGTAAATGATGACAGAATGTTTAGTTTTGGATGTACTGTCCCTTTAATGTAAACATATTTTAAAAATGCGCATTATTTTATTCGTTTGTTTATTTAATTACAACTTAATTTTTATTATTTTTATTGTCATTTTTCACGTGGGGGTCAGGATAAAAATTTAATGAATGATGGATATTATCTTATTCCTCCATGTAAATTTCTGATGTGGTTTTGCACTAAAAACGTTCAATAAAAATATATTTGAAAAAAAAAGAAAATGTAGGTTGGTTGCTAGGGTGTTTTGTTTGGTTGCTAGGGAATTTCAAGGGTGTTTTTGGTGGTTGCTAAGCCATTCAATTCCGTTCTAGGGTATATGTCAGACGTTATAGCTTGTTGCAATGGGATTGATATATGGTTGTTAGGGTGTCTTGGTCATTTGTAGTTCTGTATGGTTGCTAGGTCAATAGAGTGTGTTCTGGGTGGTTGATAGGCTGTTCTAAATATATATATATTCGTCTTGTTTTGGCTCTTCATTTACACAGGCATCCTAGAGGCCTGAAAATGCAAACTTTTGACAATTGCTACACATATACATATCGTTTCTTTGCAAAGTGACATCACAATCTACTGGCTGAGCAATCTTAGCATTATTAGCCATTGTCCTGGATCCATGTAATCATTTTTAGAACTATATACATTTTTTTTTAAACAAACCAAAGAAAAAACATTTTTATTTCACAGTCTTGTGAACGTATCCTCAATCTTTGTCTTTCCTTTAATTAGCTGCTTCACCAGAGTTGACGCAACAGTCATGACTGCATATTCCCATAGGAGAACAAAAGATCTGCTCATCTTTACTGTTCAAATTTCCCAATCAAATTTCCCTTTTTAAAACCATCCCAAGGGAGGTATTTGTTCTTTGCATTCCTCCCACGTATCAAAAAGCTTATAATGGAGTTTTTGTGCCACTCTATATATTTATTTATTACTAAATGACACTTAGTGAAGGGGCCATTATGTGCTGTCGACTAAATTGTTTGTTATTATGCAAATCTCTTATGACATTTTTAAAAACAGCATGTCTGAAAAATGTCAGTGACCTCAGTGGTCAGATCTCCAGCTGTTTGAATGACAAAACCAGTCTCCGACTAAATACCAACATGACTAATTTAATCTACTTAATTTCCCCACAATAAAACGCAATTAAAATAAACAACAAAAACATGTTTGCAGCGTAAGCATTTCTACTGCAGTGCGGTATTATAAAGTCAATGAAATAAGTTGCAGTTATTGATGGATCTGTCAACTTGTGCCCGAATTTATAAACGAATTGCACCCAGAACAAAATTTACAGTCTTGAGTACTGACGCTTATGGAGGTCTCAATATTCTGTGCCAAACCAACTATTTCAGTCCTTCCATCATAAGTTAATGTTTGATAGTTTGTAAATCATAAGATTTAAAGAAACAGAACATCTACGCAGTGCTTTTAAAAACGTAAAAAAAAAAAAAAAATTATTTAATTAAAAGGTTTGGAGAAGATTAAGTTCTCTCTCAGAGGCTCATCTCATAGGTTTTTTTTACTCATTGGAGGCCACTACTAAATTATGACTTAACACCTCTTGAAGTAATTAAGAAATCATTTAATGGTCAGAATTAGCCCTCACTTTTGCATTTATACTCCGGTATTGTCATGCCCTAACTTGGACTCATTTGTCCAATTCAGCACAACTAAAATCACAATAACCAAGAAGTAGGTAGCGTCTCTTCCTTATTTATCTAACTATAAATATCAACATAAGCACATTTTTGTTAATGTGACGGTTTATTTTATTTACTCATTTAATTTACTTTGCCCCGCATTGTATTATTATTTTATTTACTTACACACACATACATATATATATATATATTTCTTTTATATTTTATTTATTTATTTTGCTCACATCTGTTATATGTTTTACAAGAAGTCTGGCAATGTGTGTGTGTGTGGGTGGGGTGGGGTTGGGGGGGTTAAAAGTGTTTAAAAGAAAAGAGCAGAAATTGAACATTTGTATACAATGAATGCTATTCACTTGTGTTCAATAAATAAAGTCTATAAAAAAAATAATAAAAAGGTGTGTATAGGTCAACTACTAAAACGTAACGGTTCCTCTCAGACAAAGCAGAAAATAACACATCAGTTACATGGGAGGGCGAGCTGACGTTTATTTTATAGGCTAACTTTTTTAGTTCACAGTACAAAATAAAGGTCCTGGAATATTAAAATGTCCTCAGTGACCAAGTAAAATCCATAGCAAAATGAAGAATAGTAATAACACTAAATGAAAAAGACAAAAACAAAAATCAGAAGTCGAGGATCCACTCATTAGAAAAGCCTCATTTACAGTCCATTAAAATGTTTGCTTCTTGACAAACAGTTGTCAGTGCCAGGTCACTTTTTGGCATATGTGATCTTCATGGCACACGTGGCTGTGATTCTAAATCCTTGAAGTGCATCTTTCGCCACTCCGGCTTGAGCTTCGCTTTCAAACTCCACAAACGAAATATCATGCTTTCCAGGCACCAAACGCACTTCTTTAAACCCAGGAAACCTAAAAAATAAAATAAAGCCAATGAGTAAACAAAAAAAAAATGTCTGGTTTGTTTGTTTTTTGGGTAACACCTTAAAATAATGGTCCGTTAGTTAATGTTCATTCATTCATTCATTCTCCTTCGGCTTAATCCTTTATTTCTCAGGGGTCGCCACAGCAGAATTAACCGCCAACTATTCCAGCATATATTTTACACAGTGGATGCCCTTCCAGCCGCAACCCAGTACTGGGAAACACCCACACACTCTCGCATTCACACACACACACACTCATACACTACGGCCAATTTAGTTAATCCAATTCAATTTTCAGCATGTCTTTGGGCTGTGGGGGGAAACCTGAGCACCCAGAGGAATTTGTTAATGTTATTTAAGTTAAATGTTCACCTTAATTCACTGTGCATTAATTAAATGTTAACAAGCACAACTTTGGATTTTAAAAATGCATTAGTTATTGTTGAACTATGATTAATAAATGCTTTACAAGATTATTAATGCTTAGTTAATGTTAGTAAATACATTAACTAATGGACCATTATTCTAAAGTGTTACCGTTTTCAATCAATCAATCAATCAATTTTATAAAGTCAAATTTTTTACCCTGATTTACAGAAGACACTCTGTAAAGTGTCATTCAGTGTTGCAATAATTTATACATAAAAAAAGTCGTCAGCCACATTTAGAACAAGAATAATTTGATTACAAATTAAAAGTGCAGCATCAAAATACTAATTTATTGTCATTTTAAACCTTTATAGTTTCAACTATCGTTCAAACCATTATGTTTGATCCATGTCTCCAAAACGTTAATCATTTAAAAAAATATTTAGAATGATTATTTATTCTTTAACATACAAGTTAAGGATAACAAAACTTTATTTTATTCACATTTATCATTTAATTTTCACCAAAGTTATTTGTACCGCTAAAAGCAGACACTGCATTTAATATGCTTGCTATTTGATATATATAAAAAAGAAAACTTAAGTATTTAAAGTTTTCCACACTGAACCAACACAAAAATGCATATTAAACATTACAAATCACATCTATATACAAAAAAAATAGTATAAGAAACAAATAGTATAAATACAGGTAACACTTTAGAATAATGGATCATTAGTTCATATATTTTACTAATATTAACTATGAATAATCTTGTAAAGCTTTTATCAATCATAGTTCAACATTAACTAATGCATTATTAAAATCCAAAGTCGTGCTTGTTTACATTAGTTAATGCACTGTGAGTTAACATGAACTAACATTAACAAAGTTGAATGTACACTACTTGACAAAAATCTTGTCGCCTGTCCATGTTTTAGGAACAACAAATAATAACTTGACTTTTAGTTGATCATTTGGTATCAGAAGTGGCTTTTATGAAAGGCAAAGGCCTCTAGATTACACTTATTTTACCAAAATAAAATATGATCATGCCTTGATTTTTAGTTATTTAATTAGGACAATAAGGTCTGACTTTGCTTAGACAACGTCTTGTCACTTAACAGAAATAATGTACAGTATATAATATAAAGTCATGGTGCAGTGGGAAAAGAATTAATATTGTGTATGACTCCCATGAGCTTGGAGGACTGCATCCATACATCTCTGCATTGACTCAAATAACTTATTAATAAAGTCATCTGGAATGGCAAAGAAAGCGTTCTTGCAGGACTCCCAGAGTTCATCAAGATTCTTTGGATTCATCTTCAATGCCTCCTTCTTCATCTTATCCCAGACATGCTCAATAATGTTCATGTCTGGTGACTGGACTGGCCAATCCTGGAGCACCTTGACCTTCTTTGCTTTCAGGAACTTTGCTGTGGAGGCTGAAGTATGAGAGGGAGCACTATCCTGCTGAAGAATTTCCCCTTTCCTGTGGTTTGTAATGTAATGGGCAGCACAAATGTCTTGATACCTCAGGCTGTTGATGTTGCAAACCACTCTGCAGATCTCTCGCACGCACCCATACTGAATGTAACCCCAACCCATGATTTTTCCTTCACCAAACTTGACTGATTTCTGTGAGAATCTTGGGTCCATGCGGGTTCCAGTAGGTCTTCTGCAGTATTTGTGATGATTGGGATGCAGTTCAACAGATGATTCATCAGAAAAATCTACCTTCTGCCACTTTTCCAAATGATCAACTAGAAGTTATTATTTGTTGCTCTTACAACTGGGATTGACGACAAGATTTTTGTCAGGTAGTGTATACCATAATAAAACGTATTACAAATTTTTTGTTTATGTTAATAAAAACTGACAGAATGATACTCATTTAAAGTGCTACCAAAATAAATAGTATAAATTATACTTGAAAACTTACTGGTTGAATAACATAGAGAGCATCATCTCATTGGTTTCTTCAGGAAGATTATTCAAGAACAGAATATAATTTGGAGGGTTATCCGGGATCTAAAAACAACAGAAAATCATATCCGGCTTACATTCTCATGCGCATAAACAAAATACATTTTCAGAAATACTAAAAACAAAACAATCACAAAATAAGTGTGTAAATCACATAACATACCTGGACTGTGGCAGGTGGAGGAGGTTGTGTGTTCACAGCTCCCTGCAGGGAAAAAATGCACATCTTTAAGCTCAATTTGCTCAGTTGACCTGCTTTTTCTTTAATTAAAACATTTCACAGCCAAATTAGCTTGTAATTTATTTTTCTCGTAACAATGCCTCAGCAAACATGACGCATCTCCACTCACCACCGGCTTCTTGTTGGCGTTGGCTGCCTGTTCTTGAGCTTTCTTTTTCTTCTCTTTCTTCTTCTCTTTATCTCCATACGTGCCTCTCATCTTAGAGACCAAGTCGGAGTCTGTTTTTGCATACTGGATTCGCTGCAGGTACATGGAGCGAATAAATGTGTAAAGCATCTATAATACTTATAAAATAGCATGTAAATGTCTGATGGACCTGACAGGAGAGGAGCAGTTCACTCGCATATAAAAAAATTAACTATGGCATCACTCTCTTTCAATGGTTTTTTTTTGCGATCACGGGATTCTTCACGCGTGAAATTCCACATTTCTAAAGAGATAAAGAGATATCTAAAGCATTATTACAGCTGAAATCAGATTAACCCTCCTGAAATATTAGCCCCCCAGTATATTTTTCCCCCATTTTCTGTTTAACGGAAAGGCTTTTTTTTTCTTTCTCAACATTTCTGCACATAATAGTTTTAATAACTAATTTCTAATAACTGATTTCTTTTATCTTTGCCATTTTGACAGTACAGAATATTTTACTAGATATTTTTCAAGACACTAGTATTCAGCTTAAAGTGACATTTAAAGACTTAACTAGCTTAATTAGGTTAAAGTTAGGATAATTAGGCAAGTCATTGTATAACGATGGTTTGTTCTGTAGACAATCGAAGAAAAACAATTGCTTAAGGGGGCTAATAATATTGACCTTAAAATGGTTTATTTATTTATGTTTTAATGCCATATCAGCAGCATTGGCTATATTCATGGCAAAACATATACTAAATATACAATATATAACATACAATCATATCAGTTTCTTAACAAACATACATTGTACTCCAAAGAGTTGGAGTACAATGTTGGAGTTGGAGACTCCAAATAGACACCAAATGAGGAAATGGCACAAATGTTGATCTGAAATACTTTCTTTTTGTATGGTTTTGTAGGCAGAACAGTTTTGAATAGATATGCATATATGCATTATGTAATTTTGACTCATTTGGTTACCAGGTGTCCATTTGGAGTTTGCAAATGGCTTTTTAGAAAGGACGCCTAGACTTTTTTTTAAAAACAAAAGCTTACAGAAGCTACATTTTTGGGAGTATCATCATGAAATTTGAATCAAAACATAGTCAGACATTCAGCTTTATCTTTCTGGTGTTTCCATGCCATTATCTTGATAATCACATCTTTTCTCACATTTTTCCTCTAATGAATTTCATTGAAACTAATCGCAACTCACTTTCACCTATATACCATGTTTTACTCTGTTTCTTTACTACTTTGAGTTATTTTGACTCTTGGGTACCAAACTAGCCATTGTCTAGTTTAACAGATTTGTGAACATAGACCACACGGTTCAAGAGCTACAGACATTTTTATTTGGGCAAGTTCAAAAATGAGGCGCAGGTTAAAAGGTTAAAGATAAATATTCTAAAATTGCTCCAGAAGGCACCTTTTCAAACATTTCACTTCAATTATCTCCTCAATAAAAACGTTCTCTAATATCATTTAAAAATACACATTCTATAAAAATATGTTTTATCGTCAAAATATTCTTACACAACCCACAAATAGGTTTTTCTTTCCCTTTCATTAAATATGCGTGTGTAAGTCTTGAGTGTCCGATTCTACATCTCGTACGTACAACCTGGTCATGTCTATTTTCAAAAAGGTAATTATTTCTTTCATTTACAAATGGATTCACTTCATACAATTTGTTATTTCTACATTCATCCCATTCGCCATTTCTCATTAATATACAGATTTAAAAAAAAATGGTTTACTATCAGATGTTGTTCCTGGAGAAGAACAGGAGCTGTGGCACTGACCATGGGTTTATTGTAGAAAGGGAATCCCTGAAGCTGTCTGAGGGCATTGGTGGCTGCTGAAAGCTCCTTGAAGATCACAAACGCCTGACCCCTCATCCGCATGGTCTTTAGAGCCACGATGTCCATAATCTGGCCGAACTGCGAGAACAAGGCGTACAGTGACCTCTTCAACTCTGTAGAAATGATTGAGGGGAAAAATACATTTCAGAAAGGCTGCAGATTGTGCCATCAAACCACCTGTAGGTCATATATCTTACATTTTTATTTAATGCCATGTCAGCAACAATGGCTGTTTTCATGGCAAAAATGTTGCAGTAATAAATATACAATTTAAAAACATAAACAAACGAATACATAAATTAGATATTATTTTTTAAGTTAATAAATGATCAAACTTTTTACTTTACTGAATATCTCGAGTGAGTTCATTTCATAAAAAAGCAGGACAGTCCATAGAAAGTGTTTTAAATTAAACCACACTGAACTGAACTTAAACTCTAAAAACTGAACGGACACCATTCCAATTCACTATAATCTTCTATGTGAAGCTGCTTTGACACAATCTACATTGTAAAAGCGCTATAGAAATAAAGATGAATTGAATTGAATTGTTTTACAATAATAGGAATTTTGCATAAACACTTTCACCTTTCACCGCAAAAAAACGTGTTAACTTATATGTTAAATACGACATCTGCTAACAATCACTTGATCAAATCTAGTCTTAAAATGTATAAAAAAAATAATAAAAAAAAAGGTTGTTTCATTCAATTTATTCTTCTTCTATGTATCCCACTCCTCTGGACACTTATTTAAAACATAACCATTGATGAAAGGTCTGACTCCACCTGTCGGAAACACATTCATTCCTCTCCGTATGCACTTCCTTTTCTTTTGTTATGAAGACTCAATAAGATTACACAAATGTTCACTTGTGAACGTACCACAAATATATTGCACTGCATGAATAAAAATGAATATAATAGATGTCACCTTTTTGAAAAAAAAAAAAGTACATTATATATAGTGCTGTGCAAAAATGAATCATGATTAATCGCATCCAAAATAAGTTTGTTTTGACATATATATGTGTATGTACTGTGTAATATATATATATATATATATATAAATAAATACACACATGCATATATTTGAGAATATATGTTTATTTATATTTAGTTATAAAATATATATGTATATGATACAAATTACATAATTTAAATATCCATGTAACGATTTCATGTATAGTTTTGTTTTTTATGCATGTTTATCACATACATAATAAATATATGAAGAGTTTAGATGCAAAAACCTTTAAAAGCAGTTTTCAATTTCCTTCAAAAATTAGCATTTTATCAGGCTCCTGTGTGTAGGTTCAGTAATTTCAAGTTTATGGCAAAGAACACACTCGTTTAAAGGTCTTTACAATGAAATAACTCAACATAAACAAAGAAGTCTGAGAAAAATGCTCATTTTCAATCGAAATTTCAGACAGCACTTAGAGGTTTTTGCATCTGAACTCTTCATATATAGTTCACACACACACACACACACACACACACACACACACACACACACACACATATATATATATAAAACGTCAAAAACTTTTATTTTGGATGCGATTAATCGTGAATAATCTGTAACCAGTTTAACTGGTGATTAACTCTAAATACACAATATAAAAACGCAGGGTTCCACACAATTCATTCATGTTGTCTCAACACAAATAGATTAAATTAACAGAATTTAAGTGAATTGAACAAAAATCAATTAAGTTTCTCTCAAATTCTCAAGAATTGTGTTGTTTCAGTTCGTTTTAAATGAGTAGTTTGAACAAGCAGCAATAATCTTTTTTGGGTGCACGCTTGATAGCTGTACCGTCCACCCATTCACACTTTAAAACTGATTTCTAACAATTATTACTGTGAAAAGCGCTATACTAATAAACTCAAACATGTTTCAAGAAGCAAACAGATAAAAATACATAGAAAACACGTCCAAGCTGCTCCACTTATAGACACTATTTACAGCACAAACGAAAGACTTTACCTTCTTTCTTGATCTTATCATTAACATTGTTGATGTAGATGGTGTGATTCGGCCGGATGTCCATGATGAATAAACTGAGGTAAAATGTCACTGCAATAAACACATAAGAGATCGAGTACCATAAACAACGAGCAACTACAAACACAAAACACTCGCACTGTCTCCCGTTTAGTCTTCCGAGAAGCCTGAAACGACACTGAGTGCGGCTGTACAAAACTATAAACGTAAAACAACTTATTAAACACTAAAGTAACAATAAAACTTAATGAACGGACTCACCACACTACTGGATTTAAGCGGAAACTGGCGCTATGCTTCTTCGTTTCCTTTATTGTTGTGAATTGGTTTCCGCTTGTTGCGCCACCTGTTGTCGCGGAGTGATGCTAACAGTGTTGCCAAGCATTTTTCTTCCTCTTCTTTGGTTTAATGGCGGGTGGCAAACCAGCTTCATGAACCAGCTTAAGGTGCATTTCCGCCACCTACTGTGTTGGAGTGTGAGACCTCAATAACCGGAAGGATAACTCTTTGCATATTCTTTATTATATATATTATATACATATATATATACACATATATATATACATACATATACACAAAAAATTTAAATCCTGTAAATTAAACCTGTACTCCTCAAACATTTTAATAGAAAATCATAGACCTTTGGCTGTTTCTGTGCACTTTGAAATATGTTTTTAATTGAGATGACATACATTTCCAAATCTCTTAACTTTTTAATAAGCTGGTTCCTCTCTCTTCTATATGCTTCACACTTTATTAACACATGCTCAACTCTCTCTGTTTTTCCGCAATGACTGCAGCAATCTGTTTCGCATTTCCCTATCATGTGCAGTGAACTATTTAGATTGGAGTGACCTATTCGGAGCCTAGTTATGACAGTGTCCTCTTTCCTGTTCCCATGTACCTTCCTTTCTTTCCCCACTTTAGATTGGATGTTATAGAGATGTCTTCCCTTTAATTCTGAATTCCACCCTGCTGAAAAAAAACAGCATATGCTGGTAAGGTATGTTTTGATGCTGGTATGCTGGTCTTGCTGGTCTCAATGCTGTTTTTGCTGGTCTCAATGCGGGTTTTGCTGGTTTCAATGCTGGTCTTGTTGGTTTCAGTGCTGCTCCTGACCAGCATTGAGACCAGCAAGACCAGCATTGAGACCAGCAAAACCAGCATTGAGACCAGCAAAACCAGCATTGAGACCAGAAAGACCAGCATTGAGACCAGCAAAACCAGCATTGAGACCAGCAAAACCAGCATTGAGACCAGAAAGACCAGCATTGAGACCAGCAAAACCAGCATTGAGACCAGCAAAACCAGCATTGAGACCAGAAAGACCAGCATTGAGACCAGCAAAACCAGCATTGAGACCAGCAAAACCAGCATTGAAACCAGCAAAACCAGCATTGAGACCAGAAAGACCAGCATTGAGACCAGCAA
>CAIGQV010019186.1:4520752-4530763 GCA_903798115.1 Danio jaintianensis | reverse complement strand
AAACCAGCATTGAAACCAGCAAAACCAGCATTGAAACCAGCAAAACCAGCATTGAAACCAGCAAAACCAGCATTGAAACCAGCAAAACCAGCATTGAGACCAGAAAGACCAGCATTGAGACCAGCAAAACCAGCATTGAAACAAGCAAGACCAGCATTGAAACCAGCAAAACCAGCATTGAAACAAGCAAGACCAGCATACCAGCATCAAAACATACCTTACCAGCATTTACTGTTTTTTTCAGCAGGGCAGTCCTCTTGCCAAAGATTGATAACTGCATTATTAATAATATATTTTATGTCCGTTTTACATAATGGGACCTCTATTTCCACCTCCTCTTCCCCTAAAAGCATTTTTGTTGCTAGGTGTAGCAGCTTTTCATACTACCCTAGCAACATTTTTGTTTTCAAAAAGCACCCAACAACAAATGTATCAATTTTTGTGATTGGCCGTTTGATTGCTCATTTGCTAAAGTTACCTTGTTGTTAGCATGTATAACTGTTGTTCATTTAGGTAGCGTTAACCACCAATACAGTGCTATATTCAATATATTACAAATGTTTTTGCTGAGATGGCCAGTCAATTTGCGAGAACTCGTTATTTTCTGTATTACATAAAGACGCAGTTTTGAGTTGTGATTATGTAATGACGTCATAGCATCAGTTAGCAACTAATTATTCTGCCTTTAGCATTTTGTGCAATGGATGTTGAGGCTGTTATGCATTTGTTTTTTGATTGTATGTATGTTCAATGTTCCTGGACTGATGTTGGATGTCTATTTAGTGGTTATAGAATTAAGATACAGAAAAGAGATGCCATATTTTACGTAGATAAAAAAGATATAGATAAGAATCTCCTGTTTATGTTGAATCTTTTGATATTATTAGGCAGGTTTCATATACACATGTGTAAATGGATAGAGAGGAAGCCTAATATCTCCCATTTCAAGGCTAATTTAAAAATTTAGTTGAATTTCTTAAAGGACTTGCAAGTCGTAAAGCAACCAGAACTGTAAATATACTCCAAAAACTAAACTTCTCCTCTCTATGGTAATTATGTATGCCCACTTTTGTTCTTTTGTTTTTTCTTTCTTTCTTTTTGATATTTAATTGACATATTTTATGCTACAATGTGGGCGACACAGTGGCTCAGTGGTTAGCACTGTCGCCTCACAGCAAGAAGGTCGCTGGTTCGAGTCCCAGCTGGGTCAGTTGGCATTTCTGTATGGAGTTTGTATGTTCTCCCCGTGTTGGCGTGGGTTTCCTCCGGGTGCTCCGGTTTCCCCCACAGTCCAAACACATGCGCTATAGGTAAATTGAATAAACTAAATTGGCCGTAGTGTAAGAGTGTGTGTGTGAATGAGTGTGTATGGGTGTTTCCCAGTACTGGGTTGTAGCTGGAAGGGCATCCGCTGTGTAAAACATATGCTGGATAAATTGGCGGTTCATTCCACTGTGGCGACCACTGATGAATAAAGGGATTAATGAAAAATTAATGAATGAATGCTACAATGTAAATATCATATTGTAAGATTTGGTATGCATTTGATTGGAAATGTTCAGTAAATATAATAAAAAAATTAAATAAATTCCCCCTTTAGCAATAAATATTTATTCATAAACAGAAGTTTGCAAAGTGCATACCAAAATGCAATTAATTTTTATTATAAATGGAAACTTCTCTAGAGAAAAGTCTCTAATGCAAATTAATAACAAAAAGAACGACTGTATCCCATTGTTTTCATTACTATGTTATTCATTCATTCTTTCATTTTCCTTTGGCTTAGTCCCTTTATTCATCAGGGGTCACTACAGCGGAATGAACCGCCAACTATTCCAGCATATGTTTTACACAGTGGATTTTCTTCCAGTTGCAACCCAGTACTGGGAAACACCCATACACTCTCATATGCACACACTCATACACTACGGCCAATTTTGTTTACCCAATTCACCAATACCCCATGTGTTTGGACTGTGGGGGGAAAAGCACGCCAACATGGGGAGAACATGCAAAATCCACACAGAAACGGCAACTGGCCCAGCTGGGACTCGAAACAGTAACCTTCTTGCTGTGAGGCGACAGTGCTAACCACTGAGCCCACCATTTCTATGTTACTATGTGTTTTTTTTTCATTTATCGTAATGATCTTAGATATATTTTTGGTCTGAATTTGCATTAATACTTTATTTAATGTTCCAATGCTTATAATTTTAAAAAAATTCACCTTCAGCAACTAACTTCCTCTGAAAATGAGTTGGCAACAGTAATAACAGCTACCTCACAGCGAAACTGTGGTTTTACTTCACAGATTTGCAGGATTTTTAATTAATTAATAAATTTTATTGACGATGTATAAACAGTTAGTAACCAAATCTACAAAAAGGTAACTTCTGAATTACATCTGAAAATATCGCAAAGGCAAAAAACAGCTCTTCTATACTGTAATGTGACGAGTAAATAAATGGGATTTGTTCCAACTTTAGCCTCAAATATATTTTATAATCAAACTGTCAAAATAGTTTTTTATTTACCTCATCTGTCAACATGAATTGCAAAGGTTGTGAAAAAATTCATATACAAAAAACATTCAACTATAATCTGATATTTTTGTGTGCCAATATGCTTATATGGCTAATACTGTATGTACAAATACATTAAGATAAATGTGTTACAGATGGTTGCACTGCAGCTTTCAGTCAGGCACACATAAGTACAAAATAAGATAATAAATAAAATAATAAATGACTAATATTGAGAACAAGACACTATGAAATTATGTTCTTCCCATAGAAAAAAAAGTGAGACACATTCAAAAAGACCACCCACATGAAAATAATACACTTTTATTTACTTTACGTCCAGAAAATTATTAAATGGCACCAAAAAATATGAAAATATAATACACTGTCATGCACAGCATCGTCTGCAGTGTTGGATGTGTCCGGCTGTTGTGTATTTCTCTCCCTGATGGACTGTATTTGTGTTCAGAGTGTGTTTATGCTCTGCAGTTTGCGCTTAGTGAAGAATCGGTGTGTGTATTTGTGTTCAGAGTATGTTTATGCTCTGCAGTTTGCGATCAGTGAAGAATCGGTGTGTGTATTTGTGTTCAGAGTATGTTTATGCTCTGCAGTTTGCGATCAGTGAAGAATCGGTGTGTGTCTCGTGTGTTTGTAAGCTCAGACGGTTTATTACGACTAAAATAGGACAACATAGAGGTGTTGTTCTGGCGAGCAGCAGCCTTTTCTCCATCCTCTTCATCATCATCCCTACACACAAACAAACACATTTAATATGACAAACAAATGCACAAGTACTATAATATTGGAAGAGAAATAAATGCAATATTATTGTATGTGTAGCATTATATTACATACCATGTGGGCTAAAAACCTGTGTGTGTGTGTGTGTGTGTGTGACTGCAGCGCCCTCTGCTGTCAGACTCACCAGTGAACAGCAGCAGCTTTACTGTCCAGCAGCGTCTGCGCGGTGCTCCAGCTGAAACGCACAAACTGAGGATAACCAAACACTGGGTCCAGAAACTTCAGCAGCCAGCTCTTGGTTTTGGGGTCTAAACACAAAAACTCAACACCTTATTCATTCGTTTATTCATTTGTTAATTTGTTTATTCCTTCATTCATTTATTTGCAGCACAACAACTACACTCACTGGCCACTTTATTAGATAAACCTGTCCAACTGCTCGTTAACGCAAATTTCTAATCAGCCAATCACATGGCAGCAACTCAATGCATTTAGGCATGTAGACATGGTCAAGACGATCTGCTGCAGCTCAAACCAAGCATCAGAATTCACACAGGCTCACTAAAATTGGACAATAGAAGATTGGAAAAACGCTGCCTGGTCTGATGAGTCTCGATTTCTGCTGCAACATTCGGATGGTAGGGTCAGAATTTGGCATCAACACCATGAAAGCATGGATCCATCCTGCCTTGTATCAATGGTTCTGGCTGGTGGTGGTGGTGTAATGGTGTGGGGGATATTTTCTTGGCACACTTTGGGCCCATTAGTACCAATTGAGCATCGTGTCAACGCCACAGCCTACCTGAGTATTGTTGCTGACCATGTCCATCCCTTTATGACCACAGTGTACCCATCTTCTGATGGCTACTTCCAGCAGGATAACGCGCCATGTCATAAAGCGTGAATCATCTCAGACTGGTTTCTTGAACATGACAATGAGTTCACTGTACTCAAATGGCCTCCACAGTCACCAGATCTCAATCCAATAGAGCACCTTCGGGATGTGGTGGAACGAGAGATTCGCATCATGGATGTGCAGCCGACAAAGCTGCAGCAACTGCGTGATGCTATCATGTCAATATGGACCAAAATGTCCTTGTTGAATCTATGCCATGAAGAATTAAGGCAGTTCTAAAGGCAAAAGGGGGTCCAACCCGGTACTAGCAAGGTGTACCTAATAAAGTGGCCGGTGAGTGTATTATAAAACACTAATGAAAATAAAAGTTTAATCCGAAGAGAGAGAAAGATAGTTTTCAATTTATTGCTGTATTAGTTTCCCTAGCTATTTCATGGGAAAAAAAAACTGATTTAAACATTTCATAAATAACACTTTTCTATTATAAATAGGTTTATAACAATAAAAAAGACAAAAAATAATACAGTATTTTAAGACTTACTTTTGGGTTTTAAAAATCTACCATTTTTGAAGGATTCACATTTAAATATAATTCCTTTAACATCTCCCCGGATGATTTTTTTTTTTGGTCTGATAACATAAAAAAATACAGGATTGCAAAAGTATATGTTTTTCTCAATAAGAAAATCATCATATTTGAATGCTGAAAATTCTGGATAAAATGTTAAATATATTCAAATAGAAAGTTATATTTCAGAATATGTCCGCTCTGACTGGTTAAATAAATGTAACCTTAAGTGACTTCTTGCAAAAATATTATCATCATATGGTGGTATTAGTAGCAGAAAGGTATTCTTTTCTAGTCTCAGTGTTCAAATATCAGCAGTTTGTTTTTAGGCAAAATGATTATGGATTTACCACTCATTAACAAAAATGTATATTTGTTTTGCAAATGGAAGGAATCATATAGCATCTACAGACCATTAGGATACCCAGAGCCATAATCTGTGTCCACGTCACCCAAATCTTCAGCAAACTTCCAGGATTTGACAGCATGGTCTCTGGCCACCTGGAAAGAAAACAGATTACAATAATTTGGGACGACAATAAACTCTACACTACATGGTTGAGTGCATAAGTGCATAGATTGTCTTTTTTTTGGCCAGGCAGTTTTTGAGATATATTTTTCCTCTAATAACTAACATTCCCCTTTTTCTCCTCCACCTCTGATGGGCAGATTACCTTGGCACAGATGCTGGCAGCGCTGACGATGGGGAAGAGGGAATCAGCTTTGGGACGGACCGTGACCTCCACCCCGGGGAACCGCTGCGACAGCTTGTCCTGATACTTCTCTGCCGGACCAACAGTGTCCACAAACACCTGAGAGGAAAAAACACAGACTCGTCATTATGGGCCGATCACCATTTCTGCCGTTTATCATACAGGTTTGCTTTGTCTCAATCACCTCTTTGAGCTGCACGCCAGAATCCAGAGCAAACTGCACCAGGCCAATCGCTGCATCATGTGACAGGGCATTCAGATTGTATTTTGCTCTGAAAAAAAAATATATAATAATAACAGGTTGAAATGATTCTTCTGACTTCAAACCTTGATGTCAGATATACTCACACCTATACTCACAGCAAAGTTTTATTTATTCTTTGTTTGGGAATAAAAGAAGTTCAAAATACCTTTGCACTTGTTTGTTAGGTGTTTATGGGGTTTCTGCAGGTATATTCAAATCTGATTTAATGCTTTTTTTAATGCCATTTTAACTACTCATATATATTTTACGTTTTAGAGGGTATTAATATACAGTTGCTATGGAAACCTGCAGGTTGACGTCAACTGAAGGGCCGCCACTCCAACACGAAAGCAAATGAGCAGGCTTTCATTGAAGATTACCAAAACAAATACATTTTTTACAGTGGACTAACTTGCACGGATTATTAACCTTAAAGCAGTGTTTCTCAACCATGTTTCTGGAGGACCACCAGCTCTGCACATTTTCCTTGTCTCCTTAACAAAACACACCAGATTCAGATCATCAGCTCATTAGCAGAGACTGAAAGACCTGTAATGGGTGTAACAGACAAAGGTGACATCCAAAACATGCAGTGCTGGTGGTCCTCCAGGAACGTGGTTTAGAAACACTGCTTTAAAGTACACATGAAATCAAAACTAACCATATTGATTTTGTTAGCTCACATTGCTAGTTTTGTGGTGAACAATTCATCTGTGCATGTCATTAAGAAAAAAAAAAGATAGTTTGTCCTTGTAATCTAATTTATAATCTGAAAATGCACTTTGTTTGTTTTCAGCTGAATTCTCAAATGATGTCTATCTGAGGTATTGGGTGTGGCTAACATACTTAACCACGCCCCTCCAACTGTCAGTTTTGACAACAAACAGAAATGGTGAGGAGGAGAAGTCTGTTAGGTTGTAAGAACTCTCCCCAAACCCCTTTCAAGATATTTCAGAATGAAATGCCTACTTTACTACATCCAATCAGCTCGCAGTAGAAAAAATAAGCCACGCCCACTGTTTAACATTCCATTTCTCTAGGAACTGCGTTACAATATGGAGAAAAAAACAAAAAAAAAAACAGCCGCAGCTTCCGATTCAAGCAGACTTTAAGAATAACACTGACTACGTTTAAATGGACATCAGTAATCGAACTATTTGCCTTAATCTGAATAAGACAATAATATTTTTAAGGTGTTTACATGAGCTACTTTTTCAATGTTCCGTTCATGATCCCATTTTACATGTTATAGCACATAGTTCGATTAACGTTACTGCGTCACCATGCTATCCACATTTCCTCTGGAGTTTCATGTAATTTTGGGTGTTTCATTTTTAATTTGTCGACTTTAACAGCAGTTCGGCAGTTTCACTTTCATTTAGGAACATTTCATGCATGCCCCCCGTGACAAACGAGATATTGGATGCGAGCTGGAAGAGTGTTGTTTTAATGGAATTTGATACCGCACGCCGTATGGGAAAAAAAATCCTCCACATTTTGCAATGCAGGTGTTTGTGGTCCTTCACTGACTCAATAAGTGCAGAGAACAGTGTCAAACAGCCGTGTGTGTATGAAATATCTTGTCGCAAAATGCGGCGAAAAATCCTACACGACGGTAATAGTTTGATTACGGTGTTTACATGTCTGTACTGCACTTCAATAATGTGACTGAAATCGGCATATTCCACATGTCTTAATTCCATTTCTGTTTAGTTCGATTATGACTTTAGTCAGATTAAGGTCATCAAAAAAATTGCTGTTTACATGGTCGACTCTTAATCAGAGTATTTTCTTAATCATATTAATATCGGAGTATTGGTGTCCATGTAAACATACTCAATGTGAGCTAGAAAAATAAAGTAAATTTTGATTTCAAGTGGACTGAAAACTTGGTTTACTAGTAACAGTTTGAAGACCAACGGTAGTTTGAAGGTGTTTACCAACTAGAGCAAAGTGTTCTGGAAACTATGCTTCGACAAGCAGTTTTGAACACAAGAAATGTTTTTTGTTTTGGGCCGATTTAGTCTGAAATAACATCATAATCAGGGCTTTGTGTGTGTGTATGAACTAAAATGTAGCATGCTGGTACCTTTGCAGCATGCTGGTGGAAATAGTGTTGGGCGAGAGGATCTGAAGGGCCCAGCCTACGAAACTTTTGGCCTCATTGAGCTTCACAAACAGGTTCTCTCGCTCAGCCTCCGTCAGCGTCTTTGAGTCTAAATAGACAACAAATATACTGTAGATTCACACACAATCTGAACTGCTCGTCAGCATGCTCTGTAACAAAACGCTCATTCATTCATTTTCCTTTGGCTTAGTCCCTTATTTATCAGGGATCGCCACAGCGGAATGAACCGCCAACTATTCCAGCATGTTTTACGCAGTGGATGCCCTTCCAGCCGCAACCCAGTACACCAGCCTTAGAGATGAAACAAGACGTTTGCTGGAGAGGTGCACATATGCTTTAAATATAAATTCAATTATTCATTCATTTTCCTTTGGCCTAGTCCCTTATTTATCAGTGGTCACCACAGCGGAATGAACCGCCAACTATTCCGGCATATGTTTTACACAGCGGATGCCTTTCCAGCTGTAACCCAGTACTGGGAAACACCCATACACTCATTCACACTCATACACTAAGGCCAATTTAGCTTATTCAATTCACCTATACCGCATGTCTTTGGACTGTGGGGGAAACCGGAGAAAACCAACACCAACATGGGGAGAACATGCAAACTCTACACAGAAATGTCAACTGACCCAGCCGGGGCTCGAACCAGCGACCTTCTTGCTGAGAGGCGACATTGCTAACCACTGAGCCACAGTGCCACCCTGTAACAAAACATGCACTGAATAATTCAAACTAACCTGCCACTTTTAAATTCTTCAGGTCCTCTTTTCTGGATACAGGACAGAAGCATATGCCGTACACCATGGGTCCTGGAATATAGTAGCATATTTAATGTGTACTCCAGTTTCAATCAAAAATTACCTTTTTTTCCAGTGAAGATGACTCTCACCAAGTACGGGTCCCCTGCCTGCCTCATCGATGCCCAGACAGCAGTCCTCCGTCTTACACACGTCTGGGATAGATGAGGACAAGCGGCAGCTCACAGAGTTATCCGCCTCAAAATCACTCAGATCCATCACTGATAATACAATGGATATGACATTAAAACAAATGTGATCAGTATATATATTTAGCAACTGAGGATTAAATGTTAGTAATATTAGACAGCATCATCATATTATTTTTTAGATATATATAATTTTAATATTAGATATCAACGTTTGCACAGCTATTGATTAATATTCTAAATAAAGCCAATAATATTACAATTTAAATTTTAGATCCAAGCCAAAAACTCATTTACCCTCAATGGCATTTTTTGAAATTGTGTTTGATATTTTAGGTTTGCATTAGTTGTAACTCAGTTTATTCTTAGCGTGTATTGTTTTTTATGCTCGTCTTGTAAAGCACTTTGGTTAATGTAGTTGTATTTATACAGTGCTATATAAGTAAAGAAAGAAATTAAGCAATAATCTAAAATAAATATAAAATATGAACAATATTTTGGAAGATGGCTAAAGTTAAATAAAATGCTAAAATAAACTTAATGCTAACCATTCATTAAACTTACGTTTCGTATTTCCATGAATGATTTTCTTAAACTTGTAACGTATAAATACTCAAGTTATAATGAATGAAGTAACGTAGTGTTTGTCAGAGAAACTCTCTAAGCATTTAAACTACTCTATAAATTATATCGCTCATTTAAAACACACTCTGAAATGCGTTGTACAGTACAGCATAGATGACTCTTACCAATATATGATCTGACTACTGAGATAATATAACGTTATGCAAATAAATCATTCAAAAATAGTACGAACAATGAGTGGAGAGTGCATGCAGTTGAACTCTTATTAGCTAACTAAAAGTGTATACAAATACATTTTAGAACAATGTGCTTAATCGTAAAAGTGCGCGTGAACAGAAACATAAACAAGTTGGACGAACCTGAATGTGTGTGCAGCACGCCTCAACCGGAACTACAGAATTGGCGCGAGTCTGACTGGACAGCGTGACCTTTGACCGACAATTTAAAGAAAATAATAAACGTGTTCGTTAATTCATTGACAAATACGACACATTCTATAACACATTACAAATTCATCTCATTTTCAAAATCATGAAGTAAACGCGTTTAATTTTGTGCCTCCATAACCCTATGTCGCAAGGGCTTATGGGAAATGGAGTTCATAGAATAATGTTTTTCATCGTTTTCAACCATAAGTTTCAACTTATTTGCTTTTACATGGGTATGTATGTATGTATGTATGTATGTATGCATGTATGTATG